>BMAV01014025.1:45336-80774 GCA_019973955.1 Trichonephila inaurata madagascariensis
AAAACAATTTTATACATGTATTCTAATCTAAGTGACACTAAATATCAAGAAAATTATCCATTTCTGAGCCTTTTTAAAATCTCGGTTCCGAACGTAGTCGGATACCTTAAAGAATTTTAATGCTATTAATTAAGTAGTTATTCTCCTTGTCTCAAATATAAGGGGTTCTTTGTTCCTCATATTTTTAACTTTTAATTAATTTATTTATTTTCGTATTAGGAATATTGGAGTTTTGAAGCATGATGAAATGAAATAATTTTAAAACAGATATAGAAATTTCTACATGCGTATGAAACTAATTTTTTCCATCAAAATTTACAATCCTTTATCATGATTAGTTGTTCACCAACGCCTCAATCTGAAGGTAAACTAGAGCTATTACTGTTGGTCATCATAACTTTGAAACACAGCAAAGAGACGAGGAATGCGTCTGAGATAATCCTTCACTCTCCTAACTTCCATGCCAAAAAGACTTTGAGCTGCGACAAATTTAATGTGCATCAGGCCGTCTACACGGAAAATCTTCAGTGACACCACGACTCTAGAAAGCTGAGTTCATGACCATGACCACAGCGTGGCTACCCCAGCCACGCTGTCATGAGTTGAGATAACTTATTTTCAAATCAATTGAAATGACATGATTATAAGTATGCACACACAGTTTATATTACTCTTAAGTATTCATATGTACATAATTTTAAGAAAAAATTGTTTTATGAGGAAAGTATCAACTGGAAAGGCAAAATCCAAAGAAACAAATCGTCGACACATTACAAAATCACAGAGAAGTAACTAGCTACAACAAGTGTTTCATCCATTTCTTTCATTGGGTGACTTCAACAATTAGATTATTACTGAGACAAAGAATTATTATTGAGGTTTATTTATAACAAAGAAATCATTATAGATTTTTTTAAATCTACAATGGGTCAATATATCAATATTTCAGTAAATTGTTCTACTAAATATATTTAATATATTTAAAAAAAATTTCTTAAATTTGAATTATAGTCTGCTTTCATAAAAATTCCTCGATGATTTTGTGACGGGCTCACGCGTCTTTTCTTTAACATGTCCTTTGGGTACTTTTGGAGCCAAGATTAATGGCAACTCTTTTCCAACCAAAACCCAAGAAGGGAAACGTGAAGGTAAAATGCAAATTAGATAGCTTTTAAATAACAGAAGTTTCAGTAAGTAAAATGGCAATTCGGGGAATATTATTGGAGAGATTGATACAATCGTGAAAGGACGGCCAACAGAGATTATTCCGAAGATAAAGCTATTAGATCAAGGTGCATGCCATTGCACTCGCGTAAAGACGCCACTTCCTAGTGTCGGAGCTACGATTGGATTAAGGTAGGATTGACTATTTAATATTAGGACTTGCGTTATTATTGGAATTGAGATTAGGCGGGTTAGATGTTGATAGTGGTCCGAGTTAGGTTATTTCGGTATTAATTGTATTGTGTGTTTGTTCATCGTAGATTCTCACATATATATTTATTACCTAGTCTGTTAAAAGCTTAAGTTCTAGTTCTTAACAAAGTCATATTAAGAACAGGGACACGTCTGATCCTTTTGTTAATCCTGCACCTCTAGCTCACGCAGATAATCTAAGAGAAGGGCACCCTAGGGAGGCACTTTCACAATTCGATAAAATAATTTTTCCCCTGATGTATCCTACAGGTTCTCACAGTGGCATATACAGTCTACTTTTATGGAAGGAAGGAGTTATATTTATAAAACATGAAGATGAAAACACCGAAACGTAATCTTTACACCTTATACACCAAGAATTAAAAAAATATTTTGGTGTCTATGGAAGGTGATTAAACTCACTCCCCTGTAAACGCCACTGGGTTCTCCTATAATTAGATAAATATTCATTCACACACACAGACTGAAAGATTATAAGTCGATTGAGTGGGTGAGTAAATATTAGCGTCACATTGTCCAGCTACTCAAGGGCTTTTGGCGACGGACCTCGTAATTTTGAACTATAGTCAAGTGACGAGGATGACACCAGAGGTGGCACCATCTCCTCTCCTAACTACCTCACCAACTGGAGGATGTTTGAATTCTCGACAGATTTAACGTGTATCACTCCCCTACACGGTGGGTTTTCAACGGTAATAGGCTCGAACTCGTGACACCTCGGCCACGAATCCGTTACCTTAACCACTAGTCTACAGCGGCCATGATCATAAGTCGAATCTTTTTCATACTTCTAATTAAAAATTTTCAATACTATTTTTATTTAAATGTTATACAAAAATAGTGCGTAAAAAGCAAAAATTCAGTCAGTTATTCATGTACGTTCTATTTTAAGTAATGTAAACAGAAAAAACAACCTCAAAATTCCGTAATGTGCAAGAATAGTAAATAACGAACAAAATATTGTTGTGGTCATAAATGTGGATCATCAATCTCACATAATGCAAATCGAGGAGAAGCTGTGTGCTTAAAAACACCAATAAGTCTTGTTGAAAAAATAGTAATATAAAAAAAAATTATTCGGTTCATATTTCCTCTAATTGCCTAAACGGAAATAAACGAACTGAGCATTTGATGTAACGAGATGGGCGTGTCCGTACTTACTCGTCACGAAAGGTCTTTTGCCTACTGCCTACAATTAGACTCTGTCTCTTGTCACCATCTTGCAGGAAGCTTACTACAAACAAGCCTTTTGGGATAAAATCGACAAGCAAACCGGTGGGATAAGGTAACGAAAACCTCCGAAGCGACAAATTTTCCACCCTCAGATCTCCAAAGTGGCGTTTAATGCACGGTATTCTGGAAGACAGATGGACAGAAGCCTTCAATTTCATGTATCCTGTTGTCTAAGAACGCCCACACTCGTCAAAAAGGCGTGCACGGATCGGAAAAAGCAAATTACTGTTCAAAGGTAGCCATTAGGTTTTTCCTTTTTTGTGGTGGCTTTCAGTATCGACTTCCTCAGATAAGACTATATTTCAGGTTAAAATGCTTTGACAAGGCGTGGTATTACTTTTTTTTATTATTTTGTGACATTTTTTTTATTACAGAAGGTTTTTTTTATGAATTGTTTGGTGCTATGTGTATATGTCTACACTGATTGATAAATGATAGGAAGCATATATTATCAGATGAACAATGAGATTTGTTACCAATTTATGTTAAGAAGAAAAATATTTCTGGTTTTTACTCAGAATACGAAAAAATGGATTTACTATTTAAATAAATCTGCTTTTTCTCTATTTCAAGTATTTGATAAAAAATGAATCATTACACATATCTTTACAGCTTTAATAATGCAATCGATTGGAAGAAATTAAACTTATTTTTCACAAAATTAAATTAAATATATCAATACTTAATTTTAAAGTAAATTAGAATATGTGTTTTATAAATATATATTTCCCTCTATTTCTTAAATAATCATTTGCCGTACAGATATATTATATATTTTGTGATGTATATTTAGTATCACAGAAAATTATAATTCTGACTTAAATGCTGATGCAAATAAAGATATAAGACAGCAAGTATTTTATCCATCGGGCTTATTTAAATTTTTAAGGAGCCGATATTTTTTAATGCCTAAGTTAAATAAAATTCATCAAGCCATGAGCTTCAAAGAGTTTGATAAATAAAATTAACCAATGTTAATTTTACTTGAAATTAGAAATAATAGCATCGTTGCAGAAATTAGTTAACCTGAAATAATTACAGATAAATAGTTTTTTCAGATTAATAATTATACAAAACAATTCTTCTGAAAAAATAAAATTCTTGATAAAATTTAAAAGTAATGTATAACTGTTCGGATATTATAATAAAGATAACTTGTTTTGCTGTGAAAAATAGAAGATTTTGAAAATTAATAAAGGCTTAAAGTGTTCACTTCGTGCATTGAAAGCTCATTAATAACAGTAGTGACACATTTAAGAAAGTTTTTAATTCAAGGTATGTCCATCTTTGAGTAGGATGTTACCCTCTACACATCATAGCATGTTTTGCACAACATGATTTAGCAACTTCTGAGTAATTTATCCGTTTCTTCTTTTCGTTCTTCGGTGAATGTTCATGTCCCTTGGAGGATATTGCTGACTTACAAACCATTTTCCCATAGCATCCCAAACATTTTTAATGCAGCTTAGATCTGGAGGACGAGCTGGCCATATAAGCCATATTCCAAGAAAACAAATTTATCCTCGACAACACGATAAAAAGGGTAACCATAAATCAGCAGAAAATAATTGATGTGGCTCGGGTTAATCATAGCCCTAGTTTCATGCATATATATATACTGCCATTGATCATGATGATGGTCCATACTCAGATACTGCTTGTAGGATATCGGTCTCTTTCCGGAATATTTCCTGGTCACCTTACAATATTATTCTCACCGAAGTCTAAAATCACACCACCAATGATGCTACTCACATTGGAAAAGAGTACAAAGCCCAGTTGATTGGTCCATTTACAATGATTATGACACATTTGTGAAGGGACGCTGTTTTGAAATGTAGACTATCGATCACATACAACAGGTCTCCGAGTGTAAAGTCCTCCTTCCCTATAACGTGTAAATACTGTTTTTCGGGAGATCCACTTGCTTGTGGCATTAGTAAACTCATCTCTCATCTGCTCGGCTGTAGTGTGAGTGGATATCTTTTACCGATAAGGCAGTGTACCTGTCGTCTTCTGCGGGGTGTCAAACTTCTAACGCGCCCTTGCACGTAACGTATGCTTCGCGTTCAAGTGTTTTCAACTTTTAATCTTGTTTTAGTATCTAAACTTCTTCATAGTTACACTCTTAAGGATACCGCATCCCCTTCCAAAAAAAATTGTCATTTTGTAAATATATTCGCATAGTATAATATGTGTGAGTTTAATTAAGGGATTTTAATCTTAAAATCTTCGTTATCTGATTGCGGGTCAAAATATGAGGTCCGTTTGCAATATCCTATTGTATTGCTCTCATCATTATCATCATATCAGGCAAGATAGCCCCTCATGGGCCAGTGCCTACCTTTGAAGATTCCTCCATAATGACCTCTTGTTTTCTTTTGTTCTCCAAGTTTTCTCGTTTATAATGCCCCGCCCCCCAAATTCTGATTCCCCTGAGTCTGCCCATCTCAGCCATGGTTTTCCACGCTTCCGAATTCCAGTGACTTTTAAGTGCAGTACCTTTTTGAAAACATTATCATCTGTGTGTGGCAATCGAACTATATGGGCTATCCAATTCATTCCGTTTATTTTTATGAATTTAATGAATTCGGGTTGTTTATTAATTCTATATATTTCAAAATTGTATCCTCTCCTCCAGCAATTGTTTTCGTTTACACCTCTAAGTATATTTCGAGGCATTTTTCTCTCAAAAGATGCCATTCAATTTCCTCCCAATTTTGTTACTGTCCAAGTTTCAGATGCATATGTCGAAACTGGTCTGATAAGAGTTTTGTAAATTAAAAACTTTGTGCTTCTTGAAAGAAATTTAGGTTTTAAAAACCTCCGCAGTCCATAAAAAGCCTTATTTGTCAAATATAATTGATTCTGGATTTCAGTGCATCACTCTAGTTCATAAATTAACTCGAAAAAGTCTGGAAGACTGCATATATATTTCATTTCAATAAAACGCAATCGAAAACAAAATTTAAAAAAAAAAACAGAACAGTTCCTTCTAATAATTTTTATCCGTCGATAGTATTTTTATATTTATTTGAGCAATCAGGAATAAATTTTCAATTCCCATTTTAAATGTTCTTACATATTTCATTTCATTCAAAAGACACAACAGTCTAAATCTGAGGAAGATAATCAGAAAACTAATTTAATCCGCTTTACATTCCCATATGCACAGTGGCACAAAACAGACCTCTCTTAATAGGGGCGGGGGAGGGGGGTACATTCTTTTCACGTAGACGAAAACGCCGAGGGGTAATCTCTACGATAAAAATTAGAAATTCACTGCAACTCTCCCACCACTCCTGGTCTACGCGTCACCACGAATATAAAACAATAAACAGGTTTTGACTTTTTTTAGTATAAATAGCTTCTTAGTAATTTTTTTATTTCAAATAAGCTATTAAATATCACATAGTGACAAAGCACACGCCATCCGAAATCAAAAACATATTATGTTTTTTATGACAGTTTCAATTACTTAATTCACTTTGTTCTCATTTTAAGGCATTTCATTGTTCCAGTTTCGCAAGATATTAAGAAAGGGCGTAATCTAGGTTAATCCCTCTCTAACTCCTATTTAGGGAAACTCACTAAGTCCTTCAACACGATATTCACAAGCTTCCCTCTCGACTAACCCAAGTCATTTTTAACATTTTCGGCGACATTAATTGCCCATAACTGAATTGTTTACGCGAGTTTTACATGCAATTCTTGCGGAACGTAACGGTCAGTTTCATTCGAAATGAATATTGCTGTGAGATAACGTTAATATATATAGGTATTATTAGTGGAAGGTAAATCGTGTATGTTTTGCGCTACTTTTGGATTTAAAACTACAATCCCCCCCCCCACTTTTTCTTAAAAAATCGATGTTAAAAATTAATAACTGTGTGATTAAAAATAAATATTTTTAGAAAATTAATTTGCAGCTTTTATAATTTTAATGTAAAATAACTATAACATATTTTATTATACTTGAATAACAGTTTATTCACAAATGCTTTGGCCATAAAATTTGTATTTTAAATATCTTATGTAAAATCGGATAGTAATTATATATATGTAAAAATTGTAGAATATATTATTTTTCATATTCATGCTCACATCATAAAAATCTTCGTTTCATTCGTTGGTCACAATTATTTTTTTGAATTTTTTATTTAAGCTGTAATAACAGTATTTTCATGTTTTGCTTTGGGCAATTTTCAATGTGTAATAATTAGGGGGAGGGGGAGGGTCAAATTTTTTGAATTGTCAATAAAATACATTCCCGTTAAAATGAAATATAATTTTAAAAAAAATATTAAAGTATTTAGGAATCCTTATTTATAACAGTAAAATGCAATTGCGTCGCCCATTCTGTAAAGTGGATAGTGACGTGACCGTAGGGCCTGGGTTCGAATCCTGGAGAAGGCATGGATATTAAATGTATAGTGCCTTTGCAGCATGTGGGTATTCTAAATAGTCGTCGAGCCACAAGTCCTCTCGTGAGGTTGATGGAAGGGGAAGGGAGGGTGGCTCAATCTAAATTGGGGTGGAACCGAGCCAAATCGTATTTTCACCTGTTTGGTGCTCAAAGCTACGGATAACAGCATGCGTACTGCAAGCCCCTTGCCACAATGAATTTCGTAGGCCTTGATCTGATGTTAATGTTGATCAGACGTCATAAGTAACAACAAATGTAATTTCATATAACATTTCTTATTTATGGTAAAATATCCGATATAATCTGCATATGAAGCTTTGTTCTTCCAAGTAACGTAGATATAATAAACTTTTCGAGAATAGGAAATTCGAGCCTATTTAGATACCTCTTTTAATTCATTTAGTATTGAATAAAATCTCAATTTACCTAATTAAACTCCACGTTTTACTTTCTTTTCTTTTTTTCATTTAATATGATTTTGTCCGAGGAAAACTCTCTTTGGATTCTTTGTTTTATCACATTTTGATTTGGCGAAATGGGTCGACGGTGTTATATGCAAGAACCATTTTTGTTATTTTCTAAACATATCGTTATATGTTATGGTTTATATCGTTAAATATAAACCATATAAAACTCGGGGAATTTATTATACAGATTTTTAGGTTGATCAGGTTTTAAGGATAAATGGGATTCTTACAGGTTGAATTTTTATAAAATAATATTTGGCCATCTTAATTTAACTTTTATATAATGAAATCTCTACTGCTCTTTTCTAATTGAGAATAAATAAATACTCAAACTTTTCTGCCTCTTCTTTTCATGGGCCCAATGGGCTAAATTCATGCGTGATATCATAGTCACATTATAAATAATTTTTATCCAATCAAATCAGAAATTCATGCCACGTCATAGTTCTACGATAACCACAATTATGAGTTTCCAACTAATCAGTCCATGCGCTTCGTCATTACCAACTTTTGCTCTCTTTGCGGAAACTTTCTTTTAAAAAGCACATATTTGTCATCAGTAATAATGTACATAAAAAAACGCGTGCGTGTATCAGTGTGAACCCGCGGTAGAAGTTAACTTCTTCGGCTTATATATGTATTCAATTGTATAATCAAGTTTTATTTTAAAGTAATCTTATATAGAATTAACAAATTTATTATTATCATTATTATTTCAAACTGTATTTAAAAAAATAATTAGGATGGAAAAAAGGTATAAGTATAAACAAAAATTTCATTTTCAATACATAATACTATAAAAAAAATAATTGTATACATTTATAGAAAAGTATCATTATTATTAGTCTATTTACATTATGCTTATAGGGGTTTCAGTACATACTTTTGTTATCAAAGGCTTGAGGTAACTAAAATAAGAAATGTAGGTTTTGCACTCAATATCATTTAAGAAACTCGAAAACGCTGCATCAATCGTAGTATTTGATTTTGTCGTCATTATTATTTTGTTATTTTGTAGAGGTAAGGCGAAATTGTCTTTTTGCGTCTTAATTTTCCCCCTAATTGAGGTAAAACTGGAAACTCGAGCCATATTGTCTTAACTAATCCTTAATCATTTGTTTCTACATGAACTAGATTTCCAACTGCACCATTTACCAATCCATCTGTCACAGCAATATTTGTGGTATTCATGTAATAAATATAATTCACTTAAACTGTTTGATAAGGCACAATCCATTTGTATCAAATAATGACATCTTATATAATTTTTGACGTACGAAAGTTTCTTGTTCTTTTGAAGAAGAAAAAAGTACAACCAATACATACATCTTTTGCAGTTGAAGTTATTCTGCCCGTATATGCATTCAATATATTTATTATTATTATTATTATCATCATTATTATTATTATTGACGGAATTGCTAGTGTTGAATGATCGTATATCTTAAGGACACCTTAATTCAGCTTTTTCCACAGTACAAAGACGAGACTCAATCAGAGTTATTTCTATTTCATCAGGTTGTTCGCGTTTCCAATTTTTGTAAGTATAGAAGAAATTGTTGATTCGCTTGACGCATTACTTCATTTAGATCATAAAGTTTTAGATTTCGCCATAAAATATGTCCAACGATGGTTTGCTTCGGTTTCTTATAGATGGGCGTAGAACGAACTGGTGGTAATTGACGTAAATCTCCTATTAAAATAATATCTAATCCACCAAAATTTGACTGAAAATTTCCAGTTATTTGTTTTAATCTGGAATCAACCTTCAATAATAATTGAGCACTGATCATACTTATCTCATCAATGATGTATTTGAAAAGAATTCTGCATTGTTGAGCAATATTTGAAATGGAGTTCGATACGATGATAAAAGATGCTAAATAACATGAAGTAAAAGTCTTTTTTTTTGTATGTGTTTTTCGTTTGATATTCTCACTAATTCATTGAAATCTTCTATGGGCATTAAATGTTCTCTTTTATTGCAATAGTAGTAAATTTGTAATAGTAAATAGTTAATAGTTAGTAATGTTGCTAAGTAGATTATTGAAATAAAAATAAATTTTTCATTCGCATTTATTTCCCTCGCCAAAATCGGTGATTTTCATTTGTCTCTAGTTTATCTAGTGTAACCTCTGAGAAAATGTGAAGGGGACGTGATGAAGCAGATGTTGATTGACAATTTGGCGCGAAACTGGTTTTCGTAGCCAAGCCCTTGGCTTTTCGTAAAATCGCGCTTTTTATTAAAGTTTTTATTTTCTGAAGGCTTAATTTTTAACTTAATGGCTTACAATTTTACACATCGATTGGAAACAATCGTAATTTTTAAACAAAAAATCTAAGAATAATTTTTTAGTAAAAAAATCTCGTAAAAAGGCTAATAGACGAAAAACGCCAAATTTTTTTTTTAAAAAAACCGTAAATTTTAAGCAATTTTTTCAATCTTTGTACAGATTATGGATAATACTGTTCGACAAGTTTTGTGAGATTACTTTTATAAATAACGAAGTTATTTAATATTTACTTGAAATTTTGTGTACTTTTTGAAAAATGGTAAAAAAAAAATAGTTTCTGGCATTCTTTTTTTAAATGACTGATTCTAAAAGAGAAAAGCATGAACATTTTTAGGGGAGAATATCAATTCATTAACGCGAAAGGAAATTGAACGGGAACGGCTTAGAAATCATTTTCATAAAAACGTATCGATTTTGACTAATTTTAGAAAAAATCGTAAAAAATAAAACAAATATCATTAATTTGTAAAAAAAATTATACCGTATGGTGGCGAAAGAAAATGATCTTTCCGGTTCTGTAATTGTTTTTTATCTGAGATTGATAGCAAGAATAAGATGGATTTTGTTTCGTCCAATTTATAATAAAACAGATTAGTTTAAATAATTCACAACCACACAAAATCTCCGTATTTTAAATCTTATTTTTATTTATTTTTTCATTGTTGCCATTTGCATTTAACCATAAATCTTTTATTTACAAAATCGCTTCAATACAAGTTGAGTTATTTCACATTTATTATTATAAACTTCTTAGAGTTTTGAATTTATTTTAGTTTACATATATATATTAAATTACATCTCGTGGTTATGATATGAATATTTGTTAAACTCGCGACAGCTTTTTTAAAAACGTGGTGAAAGTCGGAACTTCATACTCACACACACACACACACATCTTTAACTTAAGTTCATCGCGTAACTGTAACTGGTAACGCGTAACGAAATTTTTTTCCTAACATGCCATAAGAAGTTAACTTCAATAAGCAAAATACACGTAATTTTTAAAAAAAAATGAATAAAATAAGGTGTGGGTTTTTATGTTTTTTTTAATTTTAAATCTTTTTGATGATTTTTTTTTATATTTGAGTATCTTTACCCAATTGTGAAATCTGAAATTTTATCTAAATTTACCAATAGAACAACAAGTAAAAGTGAGTTTAATATCAGTTTTCAATTAATGCGAACACGTGATTGTCCTTATTACGTGACTGTCATGAATTAAGCCCACTGATGTATTTTAAATGGAATTCACATGCGAATAGGTTGATGTGCGTATACATCTTTATCTTAACACTTTCAATTGAAACGTTTCATAACTTGCTATTAATAATGTTACATTGATAATATAAGTATTGAATACATATCTTATAACAAAGGTATAGTTTTGTTGTATTTTATTATTTTAAATATTATGATCCTCGGTATCCATTAATGCATTACTCACTAGATAAAAACTAATTGGATCTCCTGTTGAGTTTATTTACAATAAAAGCAAATTATAGTTTTAAAAAAAAACTTAAAAAAACACGCTTTTATAGTGAATAGGACTAAAAAGTAAAAAAATGGAAATGGTATATGAAATTAGTCGCCAAATCTGGAAATCGTTATTCCTGATGATCCTGATCAGGACAATGGAACAAAATTATGAAATTATTGTATTGTCATCAGTCCTTGGCAAGTGTGCAAAATTTCGAATTAATCTGGCCTTTTAAAGGGGGTAAAAATCAAAAGTTCAAAGATTCTGTTACATATAAGTGAAACACATAAAAGCGTGATAATAATAAGAAGTTAACATTTCTTCCAATCTGACTAAACCTATGCACAAAAACTCTTCCTCTTTTAATCTAAAAAATCCAATAATTAAGTACAAAAAATAGACATACATAACACTCCACCTCCTTTCAAAAAAAGAAACCACCTTGTTATTATGTGCCAGCATAATCTCAGAATCAGTCAAACTGGAAATTTAGTTCCATCCCGGTACAGCCTTCAGAAATCCCCCTGACTCGCAACACCATATCCAAAAAACCTTGTTAACCAAAAAACTTTCTCAAAAGAACTTAACTCCGGTAGATATAAGCACGAAAGGAAAGGCGAAAAAAATTCAACGTTGATAGGAAGCTGCTGGTGCGTTAAATTAAATTTTGTGGGGATCCTTTTTCTGGCACTTTATTATTTTTTTTATCTTAAGTTCGTGGCTTGTACCTTCGTTGTCGTAGAATAATATTGGAGCCGATACGTGTTATTCATGTGTGAGAGCTAACGGTCGAATAAGACCATTCATTGTCGCGTACAAAAAAAGATGAGTTATTAATAAAAGAAAGAACCAGTCTCCACAAAGCTGATTCGATTTCGCTACTCAATAGCGTAACTCTCTAATACGATATTTGGGACAGATAAGGGTCTTTTTTAATTCTCGCAGAATATCGAAGTTGTTCGTAGAAACTATGACACAGAAGAGAGAAATCCGCGGTTGAAGGAGGAGCTTAGAAGGAATCTCTGTCTCCTCTTCTCTGATTACTTCTGGCGGGTTTTTTTTAGTATTATTTTTATGTTATTTTTGCTCATAGGCGTTCTTTGACTTTGCAGTGTATGAGGGTCTTTTCTTTAATTTTAATTTTTAAAATAATTATCTGTAGCATAATACGTTTTTATTTCTTATTGATAATTAAAATCGATAAAGCAGTCGTTTGAACACTTTAAGCTCAGTTTCATAAAAGAATATTCGAAAGATTTCTCGCCATTGTGGACTTGTAGAATTTTTAAGATAAAAGTTGTATTTTCTTATAGGTGTATAGGTTTCGTATGTTCAGTTATGTACTATTTCAAGTTTTTTTGTTTAGTTTTAGCAATATTTAATTATTATTTTTAATGTGTTTGTTACATATGTGAAAAAAATAAGTAGAAACATTGCATAGTGAATATTTTCAAATTAAATTCACGATAAGTAGAGAATTATGAAAAGTGAAGTAACTACGGTAGCGTAGTGGTCAAGGTAACAGACTCGTGGCTGGCGTGTCATGGGTTTGAGCCTAGTACTACTGAAGACCCCACGCGTAAGAGAACGAGGCACGTTAAATTTGTCAATGCTCAAACATTCTCCCGCTGGTGTGGTGGGAAAGTTAGGAGGGGTGCCAGCTCAGGTGTCTCCTCGTCACTTGACCATGGCTTAAAATTACGAAGTCCACTACCAAAAGACCCTCGAGTAGCTGAATTGTGCAATGTTAATATTCACTCACTCACTTCAGAATAGTGAAAACAGTTTAAAATAGTTTCAAGATTCACTAAAAACGCAACTAATGGTTATAACACACTTCTGGGGGAGGGGGATGTTTGCTTATATTGTTGCATAACAAAAACACAATAACTATTGGTTTTGTGAATGGTATATTTTTAAATTCTTAGTGAAACTTAGTAAACTTAATGAAAAATAGTCAATCACAAATTTAAATAATAAATAAAAGTTAGTAGGAACAAAGTTTACATGGAATTAAGACTTTGTTTCAAATTTATTTAATATGTGTGTTTCGTATAATTTTTAAGCTCATTACTATTCGTATGATTTGGCAAATCAGGATTTAAACGTGTAATATTTTTTTTAACTGTTGATTGTAAATGACACCGACAAGTGATGCTTTATTTTAAGGCCTTTTAATGATATTATAAGAAATAACACTTCAACAGCCAGATATTTTCAGATTGATTATAAAAATACCACTTTGGATTAACAGACAACCCCACTTCGGATCGCTATATGTGGAGGACTTCGTCAAAGGACAAGCACATCAACAAATCTGGCACTCTCACTCTTCTACACCACGCCAACATAAGGATTTTGAGGCTCAACAGATTTAACGTTCTTCAACTCCTCTGCTTGGTGGGTCTTCCATTCGAGTCCTCGATTGAGTGTTATAATACACTATAAAGCAACACTAAGGCTGTTGGCAATAAGCTTCTTAATTTTGAGTTTCAGTCAAGTGACGAGGATGACACCTGAGCTGTCACCTCCTCTCCAAACTACCACTCCACGCCAACGGGAGGACTTGGGGTTAGACAGATTTAACATACATCAACCCCCTTTATCCAGTGGGTCTTTAATGGCACCAGAACTCGAGCCGACGAAGCGTTGGCCACGAGTTCGGGACCATAACCACTAGGTTACCAAGGGCACATATCGCTATAAGCAAAGTTTATTAAATCCTGAAGCAATTATAATAATTTATATGAAGCCTTTAAGTTAATGCTATTCTAAACAAATTTATAACGTTGAAGCTAAAAATTGCATTTTACTTTGAACATTTAGAATTCAGCAAGAGTTCTATTCATAACATTGATTCCCTCCTTTTTAATGGAAATACTTCTTTTTTTAAAAAAAAAAAATAGGAGAAAAAAGAAACATCGTATACTTATTTTTATATCATAGCTATAGGTCAACCTTTCCTCTAAAATATAGCTACATCAATAATTAAACAGCAATGGATTTAAAAGATGTGTACCTATGTTGAAAAAGTCTACTTTAATAGTCCCTATCAATATGCCGGATGCGAGACTATGTCATGGTACACCCTAATCGCTGCCATAGAAGTTGTCAGGGGCTACAGCGATGTGTTATCACCTTTCCCGAAACGTGCGGTGTATAATAATAAATGACGCCATATTCACAGTCCTAAGAAGAAAACCACGTTGTTCTAGGAACAGCATAAATGAAGTGAAACATAAACGCTACACGAGTCCTGATGGTACTTTTGCGTGAGAACACTGTTTCCTTCCATGCTAAGGCGCATATGTATAAATTCTAATCGTGTCCTTTTGCCCAAATGCCAGACCGTGTGTACCTCTCTTGTTTTTTGCCTATGCATATTATCTGAATACGAAAAATCTACATGTTTTTTCTAGTCTTTGGGGATGAGAACGAAAAAAATACAGCATTGACAGAACCAGTAGTTGAAAAGGGAACATTTGTCTTTTGTAGAAGATATACTGCATGCAGACCATTTCGTGACTTTGTATAGAAGAATCATACAATTAAAAAGTATATTTATTTTTACGAAATTTATTTTCGGAAAGCTCTACAAATTAGTAATTTCGAATACTGTGCACAATCGTTGCAAATTCATGCCTAATGTGTACATTATAAGAGATTTAATAATTTTTTTCACATACATTAATTTAAAATAAAGAAAAACAGATGAAAAACTTCACCCATTTATTTCGTTTTGTAAGAAATGTAGAGCCATGGTCAAACTTTAAAGTTGAGGATAATCAACAAATATTAAAATTTATTATAAAAAATCCATTTAGTAGCATTTTTAATAAAGTCTTAAAGTCTCAACAATAATAAAGTCTGGTCAGTAGTAAATAGAATTAAGTCAACAATATCAAAATTTTACCACGATTTATAAGTCTTAAGGCTGTTTTCGGCTAATGTTAAAGAATATGACCTAAATTCGGAATATTTTTTCGGCTATAAAAAAGTACTCACACACACACTCACACAAACATTAATATTATATTCTGGCTACACTATCCTGTAGAGAATCACTTATTTTATCATACTACTCGTTTTTGTTTTAGTTTATACATTTTTTTCTTTTATAAAATGTGTTTCGCATTTTTTTCTCTGATACCGTAATGCTAAATGAGCTATCCTTGTTTATGTTAAAAGGAAAACGGATTATTTATGAAATATTTTGAAATTTTAAAAACACTATATTATAAATAAACGCATAAGTTACAATGACACAATTTTTTATAAAAAAAAAAGTGAGGTATTTTTTCTGTCCGAAAATGTGCTCCGCGTTAAGTTTACGCTATTGTGCATATGGCGAAAACAGCCTTAAGTATTAATTTGGATAATCATCATGCTCACTCTATATTATAAATATATCAAAAATTTAGATTGCCCCCTACTAATTAAGTGGCTATAAAAACTTCAACAATATTTTCTGGGAAATAAGAAATCCTCCAATTTTGATATAATGAATAGGAGGTAGGCAGGAAGATTAGATTATTTTAATCCTATAAATATATAATTCGTTCTAAGAAAGTTAAAAATTTATTGCAAAGATCTATGCAGCCCAAATTTAAATGCAGCATTATAATTAGATGGCAAGTAACTTACACATAAATGTCAACAAAATATGCGTAAGAAATTAAACTGAAAAATTCAATATTTTTTAACCTGAAAAAAATACTTATTTAATTTGGAATAGAAATTCATTGATACGGTATCTATGAAGAATAATTTGTCAAAAGATTGCTTCTAACTTAAGACTCCCCTGATTCTATTATTTAAATTTTTAAAAAATAATGCATCAATTGTGTGGAAATTCTAGTATAGTACATCCAGGGCAAAAACTATAACAATATTTAAACAGAAATTATTTTTTGAACATTTTACTTACATCTTTAAAAAATAGAATATTAATATATATGCATATCTATCTATGTATTTATAAGTTGACTAATGAATTTCAGAATCAGGAACATTAGTATAACTTCATTATTTATAGTTTAAAATATTTATTTGTTTTAATACTTATTAATTAAAATTTCTATACTTGAAAGAATATTAAACTAGTCAACACAGTTATGGCATAAGTATAGCCATAATTAAAATATCACATTTGACATTTTTACATACTTTGATAACGTTATAGCTTGTGTTATGTGCATTTAAATGTGAATAAAATTTATAGTTGTATTAAGTCATAATTATTGTGAGTTTAACCAACAAAATTGAGGGAGGAGATTTTTCCCATTTACTTAGAAGATAAATCTTTGGCAATTTATTAATTTCTAAAACTATTTTTTAATATTATTCTTAAAATATTTAGAAATCAAAATACATTGAAATGGTGTTCTTCAAGTTCACATTTTTTTTTCAATTTTATGTACAATATTTGATCAGGGTGAGTAACTATTTTGACATTGTGAAAGCATAAGATACCGAAGGATTGAAGATGTAATGGATTATGGTACCGGATGAATGATGATTGCATTTAATAGTTAAATTACATCTTAAAAAGCATAAATTGTACCATAAAAGTCGATAAATATAATATAAATAAAATAGTCGCAGTTTCATTCAATTTACTTACTGTGTTAATTTCATATAATCTACAGATGTAAGGACATTTAATTTTAGAATAAGCTTCATGAGAGAAATGTACTCTATCACACACTTTTCTGCATTTTAAGTCAGAAATGAGATTGCTTGTAGAAATTCTGTTCACAACAGATAAGTTAATGTTATACAACATGCATCTATATTTTCTCTTGTTGATTTTAATGCAAGGATAATTTTGCTCGCAATTAAATGCCGACCCAAGTATAGAGAACATTTTCTCAAAATTTGGTTTACTGCCTTGAGAGTGAGAGTTATATTAACATCACTCTATAAAGCAACACGAGGGCTGTTGGCAATGGATCTCATAATTTTGATCTTTGTTCAAGTGAAGAGGACGAAACCTGACATGGTACCCCTTCTAAAAACTATCACACCACGCCAAGGGGAAGATTTTGAACTCGACAGACATCAGCCCTCCTCGAACACGGCGTGTCTTTAGTGGCACCAGAATTCGAACCAGCGACACGCAATTAACGAATTGTACCCCCTTCCTCCTGTACTGGATGAACAAATGCAAAACAATGCGACATTCAAACATTGACGAAAAATAGTTGGAAATTTATTTGAAATAGACTACACAACTCCATTTGTTTTTATGTATATTCAATTATTCTGAAAATATGTTTGCTGGTAAATATAACATACTTTATTAACATAGCCATTCTGTAATAATATTTAACCATTACACAACACAGAAAATTAATGCTAGTTAAAACTAAGCTCTACTTATCGACTAAAAAATATTAGCATAAATCGATTTCAATATGTACTTGAAAACATAATTAATTTTTCATAGGTTATTAGACAAACTATTGTTTCCGCGAAAAATATGTAGACTTAAAACATTTACAATCATTATTGTCTCTGAATACACACAGTAAAAAAAAAATGATAATTTGATAGTTGGGAAATGCGGTTCATTCTAATTATCTCATTAAGGTTTTATTGTTTTGATGAGTATTGATTTCGAACTAAAACGTTGAAATCACGAGATATTAGAATAACAAGGGTTAGAATTAAGCTGAAAGTGGCAAATACAAAATTCGTGGTCGGTACAACAAGGTTTTGACCAATCAAAGTTTGTGTGATTTAAGCTGTGGAATTATGGCACGCATATCGTATATTTTTCATTGAATTCTATAATAAACAATGATTTAGGATATCTTACTATTTATATATTACCATAATACACACAGACCTATCTCCGCCATCTCAAAACGAATTATCAATATCTACTTTGAATTTCATGAATTTTTACGAGTCATGAAAAATGCAATAACATTCCTCTCAATCTCATTCAGCGAGTTTAGTAATAAAAGAACAAGTGCCTCTCTTATGCATAGATGATAAGCGCGGCAGTTTGACAAGCATAATCGACAATGCCGTTAAGCTTTTGCGCCGCACGATCTCCAAGAACCTAATGGTGACTTCTAAATACTCTGTTTGTTGAGGTTGGTAAATTACAAAAATAAGCAAATGGATTTAACGCTTAAGTATTTAGTTCCGAAAAATAAACAATGAATAAACCATCAACAAGACGCTCATTGTAAAGCTAGGCCGTGTCTGAAAAGCAGACCTGTGTTCCAATTGCGTGTGCTGTGTTCGCGAAGAAAAACAATATTTTATTCATTGGTACCAGTTAGATACACTCTACGGGACCATGTTCTTCTTTGCATTAATAAACAATAAATGTTTCTAATGATATTGCTTTTCCATGTCGTCTCTGCAACTCTTAGTCTGGTTGCGTGTCAAAGTATCATGAAGCACCAATGGAAAAATATTATATCAATATTTAGTCGTACAGAGGTGCCTACTTTTACCAGCAAACAATCACCGCCCTTATAGTTCAAGGGGTGTCACGTGAGGAGTTTGGAAGCGTGCGCCCCTTTCCACGCCTTCCTTGATTTGCCGCAGGGAACTTGCTGCTAGTGAGACGTCGATTTGTAAGACGGTGACGTTAAATGCGTTAATTAAACGTCTACAGTGAGTGAAAGTGTGTTAACTCAATAAATTACATTGATACATTGTATATCGTATGAATTTTTCTTTTTAATATTTCTGGCGATATGTGATATTTTCTCACGTTATTACTAATGCGTTTATTTTTTTTTTAATTTTTAATACCTAAATTCTGGATTAGAGTTTTAAATATAAAAATTAATATTTAAAAAAAAATTAAGTCAATTCCTACTTAGGTCAACAAAGAAAAATATTTTTTTAGTTACTCTTTATTAAACAATTACAATTAATATATGAAATAATTATATGTATATACATGTATTACAGAGTCGCTACATTAAGTGGCGAAATAGAAAGCGATTTTCCTTGAAATTTTCCATTTTCCTTTCTATATAGGGTGTTGGACTGTTATTTTTGTTTGTTACTATTTATTAATGAATTAAATTTAATTATTTTAACAAAGTGTAGTATAGTAAAAAGAAATCACATTCTCAAAAATTAGGTCATCCCATATAGAATTCGAACCCACGACCTTTGGATTAGAAGTCCATTGAGCTACAGGGACACAACGAGCAATTTTCCTTTTTATATATGGTGGTGGGCTATTATTTTTGTTTGTCATTATTTTATTCATTAATTAAATTATTAAGGAATTAATATTTGAGAAAACAGTATTAACATCAAGTGTCATCCACTACAAGTTTTAAAAAATGTATTTGAACTTGAATGGATGTAAGCGATGACGATTGAAATTTTAAACAAGATATAGATGTATATATAAAATATATAGGGAGAGTGTGAACTAATAGTAGGAATTGAATAAAAATTAACTGATTAGTAAGGATTTAATTTCCGTAAAGAAGATTATAAAACTGTGCTTATATCAGAATATATATTTCTGCTTAAAGATTTAGAGATAACATTGACAAATACAAATTATAACGCTAGATATAAAGTTTGTTATTAAATCAAAATTAAAAACTAAGAAAAAATACTTTTTTCAGCTAGAATTTTTGTTTCTTTTCTTTTTTATTGTGCTTCCATAATTTCACTGATACCCAAGGACGTTCTTCTGTTTTGCCTAAATTTTAGCATAAAAAGAGTATAGGACAGTTTATTAAATCAAACAAATATATCTAACTGAAGTAGTTCACACATCTACGAGTTTACCGAAATCCCTTCATTTTGAAGAAATAATGTTACTTGTCATTCTTATTAATATATTGTAATGATTTATAAAAGCACCAAAATTTGTAAAATATTATTCTCAACAATACAAACTCAACTTTTGGAATATTGATATCAGTAATGAATTATCGGTGTTTATAAAATTTTAAATAAAACTCATTTGTCTCAGAAACGACTTTATGAGCATTTACGCACATATAATGTAGTACAATATTCACTAATTTTCACAATTTCCATGATCTAAATTACAGTCAAAAAATCAATTATGTGATGGAAAAAGTTATTAGCGTAAAAGAGTAAGCGCACTATTTTTCCTGTAAATTTTTTTTCAATTTTTAGCGTTATAAAATATAATAAATAGTTACAGAGAGTTCCATAACTAAATGAAATATTTATTTTCTTGCAATGAGTAATCAATGTAATAATAAATTTATAGAACATAATATACTTGTAAATTAAATACCTTTCCATTAGATTTGTATTATTTAAATTAATCCTTAAAATTTGAAAAAAAATACCGAATATACATATTTTAATAAAGAGGTAATAGGTAATATATATATAAGGATTGCCTCCATTTGAAGAATGTTTTGATCTTCCTTCTTTGCCAAAAGAATTAATTTAATTCTCTCCAATTGTTAAAAACAAAATTTTAGTAACTATTGAGGTTCGAGAAAAATATATAATGTTGTCTTAAGGCAGGGGAAAATACTGTAAACATAATAAAAATACATATGATTGATGAAGAAAAAAGGAATTATTTCACCAAGACTGTTAATATCATACATATAAGTTTTATAGTTTTCAAAACGGTCTGTCAGTTCACGCATATTCTTTTAGAAATTGTTTCAGAACAGTTTGTGAGGGAATAAAGTTCATTTGATTCATTTATTTAATGTGTGTACTCTTATTCATTCTGCAAAGGAGCATATTTGATAATTTGCCAATTACAGAGCAAATTAAAGTGCCAAACGACAGACAAGCTTCGATAAGACAACAATGCTGTTTTACATTTTTTTTTTGTTAGGGAAAAACTCTATTTTCTTAAACTCTTAAAATAGTTTTTGACGCCATATGTTTATTCTCAATATGTCAATATATCGTATGTAAATATATTTTCAATAAGATATGTAATCGAAGAAATCTTGAACAAAATCAACTCTTCGAATTTTTGTACAGTTGTTACTTTTATTGTAGTATTCGCAGTTGCGATTGGCAGTCTCATTTAACTAATGTAAGAAAATACTGGAATGCTACTGGAACTGAATTTGAATGTTTTTATATGCATTAAAATATTGTGAAATATAACCTAACTTTTAAAGTTTAACAGAAATAGCATAATTCAAAAAATATACATAGATCGTAGGTATCAAAAGGTAAAAATAGGAGTAACTTCTTTGTGAATTGTAAGATAAGGCGAACGAAGGCTGGATAAGAACACTGCATACTGCATGAACTACCAGTATGGTTTTTGCTGTGGCAATAGCAGTTAGGATTTATTTCTCCACGCTGTTGCGCAAATGGAAATATGTATTTCAACGATTAATTACGAAAAACTAACGTTAAACTGTTACGTTTATCACACACACAATTTATTTTGTTAACACTAGAATTTTCTTGCATACTGATTTGCATTTCAAAATATCTATATCCTGTCGAACTATTATTATTATTTCATTTCAAACACCACAGTATGAAAAAAGGGGTCATTTTATTTTTCAGAAAAATACCATGTGTAGAATTGATTCTATGCAGTAATCAAGTAACAGATAAAATCATACATGTGTATAATTATATATTTAAAAATTCTACTTTCCTTACTCAAATTATTTTTAATTTTTGTACAATGCATTTATTATTTACCTATATTAAAGAGAAAAAAAGATATATTATCAGTTTTTTCAGGGTACAACTACGACATTTAAATTATTTTATTTAAATTATTTACAGATTTTCAGATTTATAACAACATTTTGTTTTTATGTACTCATTATTAGTGTAGTTAATAACTTTCTCAAATCGATATACCTATGCATATTGTGTAGTATCGTATATCCTATGATAGCTACCATATAAACCGATAGCTTATATATCATTGTGATTCGAGTAGAGAGATTTTTACAGAAAAAGAAATTTGTAAACTTGTAAAACAAAATAGTGGTTTTCTGAGTTAACTGCCCCAGAAGAGGTGTCTCGTTATTGTTCATGAAATAAGTAAAGCCTGAAGTTTAGTAAGAAAAATAAATATAATTTCTATATTCGATTAATTTATTCATGTGTATTCTCAATAAGATTTTTTTTTTTATTTCATACACTTTAAATAGAGATTATTATACAAATTATTCAGTGTACATAATTAAATTCGTCCATTTATAAATATTAAAGGTAAAAAAAAATTACTTGTTTTCCAACATATAATAATTTTTGTCCATTAACAATTTATTTATATAATTATCTCCCCGAATCCAAAAATGGCATTCACTTATAAAAAAAAAAAAAACGATAGCCGTTGATTAAGAGTAAGACAACAAATTTTTTTTCAATCATAGGAGCTAATTTAATATCAACTTATCTGAAATTATTTTCAATATGATTACACTACCCTTTTTAATAATTAGAAATGAATAAGTTCCGAAAAAATAAAGGACTAAAACTAATGAATAAGAAATCTCTGTTAAAAATAACTAATACATAACTAGTATAACTTTTTTAAATGCGAATATACTTTACTTTATATAATTTACCTATTTTAAAAATTGTTCTAAAATAATTTATCAAAATAAAGTGTTTTACTATAAGATTCATATTTGTTCTATTAAAAAATACCCAGTCCATTAATATTCCGATACAGTAAAATAATAAAATTTTTAGCATCCTATTATTTTTATATACTGCTTAATTGTAATATTTTTATTCATAGAAATTTAAGAGCTACGATTACCTAAATTACATATTTTGGGTGTTTACCCAGTAATATATATAAAATTTGACGATCAGCGGATGAGCCAACATTGATACAAAAACAATTTTTAAATTTTCTAAATGTACAGAAAATAATAAGGTTGGAGAGTTTATGACGTCACATTTCCTTTGTGAAAAAAAAAAAAAGAGGCTGGTAAATATTATACACTAATGATAGGTAACAGCAATTTAAGCCAGCGTAATATGTATTCTGATTACTTTAAAACATCATATAAACATTGTTTAACGTGCATACTAAACAACAGTTCACTAATCGCTTTTCTTTTCATTGAAGATACGATAAAATTGATTATTGGCAAAATTGAAATTTTATGTTAATACCAATGAAGCTCTATAATTATTTGTATTAATCTTGGAAATCAATCGAGCGAAAAAACATCTGCGTAAGACCTCAGTAGAGTTGCTCTGAAAGACATACAAAATGATACGAGGAAGCGTTTTATTTACTATCTGCTTTAGATTGAGTCTTTTTTTAAAATAACACAAGTGCTCAGAATACTCCAGCTACACACAACTTATTAAAAACATATTAAAATATATATTAAAGTTTACCTTCATAAAATATATATGGCTCTGTGAGCCTATGAGAGGCATTTCAATTTACTTCATCTGGAGATTTAAATTGGGAACATTCTTTATTGGAGAATAGAGCATTTACATTAATGTAAAAAAATGTATTACACTACTAATGATATTCCAGGTTAAATTTATTTTTTAAAAAAAAGGCTTGATGACGAAATAATGGGCGGAATTCCTGCAGAGAGAACTGGTCCTTACCTATGTATTTGCAAAATTCTATAGCATTCCTTTTAATCAGTGACGCACACAAGGGGGGTGTCCTAGGGGTCCGGACCCCCCTAAAGCCCTTGATTTTTTTCCCGATTGATTATAACTCTAAGTATATAGTACGTAAAATTTAATTAAGTATTTGTTATTAATGATTAATATTATTAATTAATGCTAATTTTTTATTCAATAATTAGTTTTTTTACTGTTTTTTGTTCCCGAAAATCGACAAAATCATAAGGAGCATGATACAAGAATGGTAGACTTTCGACCCTGGACACGCCCCTTGAAAAATTCTTGTGTGTGCTACTGCTTCTAATTATATGAAAATAAAATTATGGGTAGAAAATTATACTATATATATAATTGTGATTCAGAGCATCAACCCATTATATATATTCCATAAGATTTCTTGTGCTTCATCTTCCATAGTATTCCATTCTATAATTATATGAAAATAAAATTATATCTGTAATGTTATATTATACCAATAAGGATTTTCAGAGTATCTATGCATTACATTCCATAGGATTTTGCTCAATGATGTAAACAGGTAGGGGAAGGTTGGAGAGCCATAAAACAACTTTAACCCCACTAAACACAACAGTTCTCAATCTTTTATATTTCTAAATACTACAGCATACATTTTTTTTTTCATTTATAACATTTAAATTATCATTTATTAATTGAAGTTATCCAAATTCTTATTGTCTGTCTAGAGGGCCTATTGTGTACGTGTGGAGGATGTGGCTTATATGTGTTATAAAGATAGATATCTCTTTCTCTTAACAACATTCGTGGCCGCAGTAGTCTAGTGGTCACGAACTCGTAACCAGCGTTTCTCGGGTTCGAGTCCTAGTGTCACCGAAGACCTGCTGTGTAGAGCAACTGATTCACGCGTTATAAATCTGTTGATTTCAAAGTCCTCCAGTTGGTGTGAAGTGGTAGTTGGAGAGGAAGTTCCAGCTCAGCTTTCGTCCTCGTCACTTAACCGAGGATCAAAATTTCGAGGTCCGTCACCAACAGCCCTCTTTTGCTCCCTCTTAATAAAATTATCAATAAGGTAATTAAGTGATATATGCGATTAATTTGCATAAATTAATGAAAAATAATAATTTTGCACAAATTACTAAATTTTATATATGTATATGTAAGTGATGAATCCCCGACCCTGCAAGTGTCAATTGGGGTAAACTTTTTACCAAAACTACTCAACCCACCTCCCGCATAAGGACTTCGACTTCGGCGGACTTATGGAGACCATGTGAACGAACGACGCAATAGCTCCTGATTGACGCTGCAATAGGACTCGTTTCGTCAGGGCTTGGAGTACAGACTGCTTTGCTGAACATTAACAATAAAATATAATATGATAAACGCTGCATTTCTCCTGTCATTCTAAGAATTACTCCAATACATGATATGTGTATATATATCCTGCACACTTTTTATTACTATAAACAAAAATAGGATATGTCTCAAAATTATTTGGTGACTATGCTCTAACCAATCTCATCACCTTGAAGTTTAGTTTTATTTTTCCACCGTAGATTCCTTCAAAAGGCACAAACCTATCAATGTTTTTCCATCGAACTTAGGGAATATTGGAAATGTACTATTCTCTTGTAAGTGTACATATGTAATTTCTAATGAATATTAACCCAGTTAAAACTTATGAAGCATAGGTTAATCACCACCGCTTCCTCGACGAAATTTGTGAGCGCTCCCCGTCTACAGTAAACTACTTTGTCTAAAATCTGAGCAAGCACGCGACTGAATCTTTTTTTAATGACAATACCTACACATGGCCGAAGTCAAACAGAACGCTCAGATTCATTAGAAAACGAATTTTAAACGGTTTTATTCGTCCCCAACACGAAGACTCGGATATCACACCAATTGGAAAACTCGAAAAATCAAAGCGATAACATGTACAGTGAAAGGATATCGTCAGTGGTTACAAAATTATACTTCTGTAAACATTGCCTCCTCATTCTGGGGGGTGGGGGGGGGACGAACCGATGGGCTTTGAGAACTCGTTCCAAAATAAACAGACGATTCGTATCTCAAACATTTGCGTGTAACAATTTGAATTGAAAGAAAGATATGTTAGGTTTGTAATGTAAAACGTTTCCTCCACTGATAATGTGTTCTGAGTAGGGCAAGGGACAGGATGGTTCTCTTATGTGACGGAGCGTTTAGCAAACAAGTTATTGCGTGTTCGTATAATGCATTGAATAAAACTTTGCATATCCTATTCATATGCCGATGGGTATTTTTTTCCTCTTTCTGTATTTTAACTCTTAATGATCTTTCAAAACAATAGAACTGTTTCTGTTTATGTTACCGCGAGCCAATATCTGAAAGATTAAGCGTAATGCATGGTAAAGAGTCTTTGCAAAAATCTCTGAATGGGTAAAAAATTATTGTTTTCGTATGAATTTTATATTTATTCTAAATGGGTCGTTTTAATGGCTCTGTTATTACCGTGTATGATTGCTGGATACGAGGTTTGTCCCCGCTCGAGTCAGGTACAAAAGTATTGAATGGTGTGAATTATGCATCATTTAATAGTATTGCGATTCAATGTAATAATTGCTTGAAAAGAATCTTATATTTGAAAAGAAATAAAGACTTAATTAAAAATAACTTAAATTATGTTTATTACTTTGAGAATTATTATCACTGTGAATGTGTGACTGCTCTATATTTTTAACAAATAAATCCAATTTTTCATGTTAAAAAGGGATGGGGGGGGGGAATCTATTTCAAGTATTTAGTAGAAATAATGATTTTTTTTATGCAGTTTACTTCACCACTACTAGTTAAATCACATGCTTGCAAATTAATGCAATAATCAGATTTTTATATATAATGTTTTCACCATATTTCTCAAAAATGTTACTACTTTATTGGTTGAAAAACTTCGCAATTTATTTGATATTTAAACCGTTTAATGTCAGCCAGCCTGATTTCACAAGATTTTAAGATTGGGGTAATCATTTAAAGCAAAGAAATTTTGAGAAAATGTGTTAAATAAATATGTTGAGTTATCTTAAAACAGAAGGAAAAATCAATATTTAAATATACTGAAAATAAATTTTTCGGCATCAAATTTACATAAAGTACAGAGAACTTTATAAAGATTAAGTAAATTTGAATTAAAATAAAAAATTGTTCTCATGCTAAATAGCTACAGTTATCAATTTCAGGGTGCCATTAAAAATAATGTTAAATCAATCATATTTTTTTAAAAATAAAATAGCGTTGTATAAATTTTATTTTAGTAAATATTTTCATATTTTGTGAAATCTTATTAAACTTCTTAAATTCTAGGGTTGTTCACATAAAAGAAATTGTAAGAATTTTAATCAATTCAGGAGAATTAAAGATTATGTCTATACTGAGAGAAGTGGATTCAACCTTTATTTTTAAAAATGATTCTTCTCTGCGAAAAAAAACAAGAGCAGGAAATAGTACAAAGTTTTTCTTAACACTCTTTTCAGTTGGATTCTCGAACGTTAACTTATTTTGATATATGCCGTGTATTCTTTCTTCCTGTGTCTGGCATGTATGTTTCTTTTTTCATAGGATATCCATTTAAACTGAATTCTCCATTGCTAACATAACATAGTATTGTTTTTAAATGTTGTACAATACCTAATTTCTATGCATTTTTTTTTTTTTTTTTTTTTTTTTTTTTTTTTTTTTTGTGAAAATTTTATCTTTTATTAACAATTTTATCCGCATGTACGATATTAACAACATCGAAAACATTACCATGTTTTGCGAATATCGGGGATCCTATATCACAACATCATGATACATGTGATTGTTATGTATCCTGATACATTTACTTTAGTCAACTGTTTGTTTTTCCCCACAATATTCTCAAGTTTCCGAATGCATAACGTAAACATGTATACAATTTTTATTTGTATTCTGAGATAAAAAAATATTCTACGTATGCAATGGAATCATTATTTAAATTATACAAAATGATATGCTTTGTCCAAAAAAAACCAGTTCTGATAAGAAAATGACAGCAAATACAAAAATAAAAAAGTAAAGAAAATTCATTTATAACTATACCCTAAATCAAATACAAAATATGTACAGTAGCAAATTTGCAAAAACTCTTATTTTAACCAATAATTCGATAGTTTAAAAAATAAATTATTACATATATACTCTCGAACTTTAATGTAAGAGCCACGTTAAAATTCAATGAACGTAAAAAATTATTGCTAGTATTTTAGCTATTACATGTGTGGATAATTGTTATATTAGTATTTTATGAGTACGACCCTCATTTAATTTAGAAATAAACATAAGTTCAAATTATATATTAATGACGAAGCGCCAATAAATGAAACAAGTATCTAAGTCACAGATGTGTTGTACTCGATTCTGCAAACGTACACAAGCGCTCTTTTCGGCCAAAAATCAATTCATAATTCTTTCGGCTCAGCGTTAAAAAATCAGAAAGCACTTCCAAATCACAATCTCCAACCTTGGAGCAAAAATCAAATAACATCATTCGAAACAAACCAGAGCTCATCTCTCCAACTCGCTTCCCCCCCGTGTGTTCTTGAGCCGTTTCGTTATTGGTCTTCTTAAGCTCTCTATGAATCAAGAATGATATCTGCGCGGATATAAAAACAAATAACGCACTTTGTTTTTTGAGAAGGGGCCGGACACGGAATGATGGCACTTAATGGGAGTCAGGAAATCTCCAGTAATTTATTGTGAAAGGGAGAGACGGGGGCGGTTTTGGAAAATATGATCGGTAATGGCGCGTGAAATGTGGTTTTCGTTACCGAAAAGTGCGCTCCTTGCCAACGATCCGATTGTCGTTCCGCCTCACGAGGGGAAACTCGACCAGGGCGACTGGGGAAACGAAAGGGTTGCATTATTTGTAGGTACGATTTCGGGACGCTGTTAGAACGAAAGGACTTGGATGAGATAACGTTAGTATGAATTAACGTACATCGAAATAAAGATTCACAAACACACAAATTTTCAAAAATTGAAAATTATACAAGGATTAAGTAAAAGCAAATATAAAAAAAAAATTATGTAATTTTTTTTTTTTTTTTTTTACGCATAAGGAAAGACCGAGCTCACCCAATAAGGATTTACAGCAGGCGTACTCAACCATTTTTTTCTGCCTCGGTCTACATACATATTATAACTATTTCACGCGAGCCATAACATGAGGATTAATCATGGAGGGGGAGAAATGATTTAAGACCAAGATAACGTAGGAAATTTAAAATGTGGAAAAATTGATCAAAATATTAAAACTCTCCTGTTTTGCTCTTTTTAATTATTATATTGCTTATTTTTGCAACTGAATTTATCAAACACTAACTTGGAAGTATTTATTAAACAGTCCTTCACGCATATTGGTATTTTTTAAATACTATTTCGTGACCAATCAAACAATTGTGGATCCATGCTTGTTTTTCACTACAAAAAATAGTCAACTTCCCAATCGTATTGAAACAACCTATTTTCTATGGATACGTTTCACTTGCAAGATGTGAAGGATAGTTAAAAATTAGTCCCACCCATAAAATGGTCAATACTTCATTGTTGTCTATTATCACTAATCCTAACAGTTACAAAAAGAAAAAAAAAATCAATTCGCACCTGTACGACTTCGACAGCAAAAAGAAAAACTGATATATTGAATTTCTAGAAAAAGAATTTCCCGCTTAATGTTTTATACATTGTTCTGAAATAAAGAAAATTCTCAGAGCAGTAGACCGTAGATTGAGAATCGCTATAGAGGGTGAACTAAAGTCTTGCCCTTATTATAAATACTTATTGTGCTCAAACTATTATAACTAAACATATGTTGTTGTTTTTTCGATGTATTGTAAATATCATTACGAATGTTTTGTCAGACCATTTACCTCAATACATTTTAACGTGTGTCTCCTTGGTAGCTCGCAGAATGTGTGAGCGGTATTCTGGCTCCAATCAAGTGTAACAGTTTAACAGTTGCTTCTCTCACACTCGGCCTGCCACTTCTAGGTTCTTAAGGTATCCAACTACGTTCGGAACCGTGATTTTAAAAAAGCGCGTAAATGGATAATTTTCATGATATTTAGTGTCACTTAGATTAGAACCCATGTATAAAATTGTTTTAAGGACATTTTGACCAAAAAGAATTTATTTAAATACAATGTTTCGGCAAAAAATTAACTTAGAATAACCTTTTTTCAAAATGTTCTCTTTTTGTGAAAAATACTTCTATTACAATAATTTTTTGCCTGTATATAGCTCAGACCTCTGTACAGAGGCTCAACTATGATTTTTGAAAAATTCACATTATTTTCAACCCACTGAAATAATTATCGGCGTTTTTTTCTTAAAATTGCTCCCCTCTGTTGTCGTAAAACCTGGATAAACCCACTTCTAAGTTATATATTTCAAAATTCTAGTTGCGCCTCTGTACAGAGATCTGAGCTATATAAAGACAAAATATTATTATAATCGAAGCATTTTTCACAAAAGGAGAATATTTTGAAAATGGGTCATTCTATGTTCATTTTCTCTCAAACTATTGTACTTAAATAATTTTTTATTGTAATGCTATTCTTAAAACAATTTTATCTACATTTTCTAATCTAAGGGACACTAAATATCATAAATATTATCCATTTACATTCTTTTGCAAAATCACGGTTCCGAACGTAGTTGGATACCTTTACACTGCCTATTTCTTTAAATATTTCATACAGTCATCTTATGAATTTTGCACCTGAAGGTTTGCTTCCATACCAACGAAGAAATTTACACTGAACATTAACGGGCTATGTTGTTTAATGAAGCCAATGCACACACTAGGCTTTCTCTTGAATCAGCACCATTTCGGCAAAAATTTATACCTTTCTTACAAATGTTCACCAGGGTCACTCTTGAAAGAGCATTCGAGCCATTTACAACACAAAAGAAAAAAAAACCTGTTAAAACTGATCTATATTAAGATATAAAAATTACATAATCATATTAAGTGATTATTTTTAGTGAATTATTATATTATTATAATGAGGACAAGACTTTGGTTCACCTATATGTATACATCGGTCTCCCGCAAGGATCTCCACTCCAACAGCCCTTTATACGAAAATAAAAATATATTGATTAGATATACAACACAAGATATGTAAAACTAACATTATTTTTGATTTTTTCTAATCGCGTAGAAAGAATTTTAACAGCAAAGAAAAATACTAAAATATATAAAAAGAAGTATACACTATTTATATTGAAACATATACATAGTAGAAGGAACTAACAAAACTTCAATACTATGATCAAAAACAATATAAGCATATTCATAAATAATTTACACATATACACATTAATAAAAAAACCAGACCGAAAATAAACGTAATAGTATATACTCTAAAAGAAAATCAAATCATTGGCATATTAAAGAGTAATAAATAATATTGATTGTAGGACAAGAATCACTGGACATAAGATATACGTGAAAGGGAAAAGAGAAAAATGAAACTATCTGAAAAAAAACTACTGAACTTCATCAGCAATTTGTGTAGCTATTTGAATACAAAAAGTTAACCTTGTATGAGCTGTAGGATTTGTGAGTAAGATTTTTAACCAAGTAGATATATCTAGATGCTTCGAAAGATTTTTTTCAAATAGTTATTTTTAGTATAGAAACACTGAAACACGCAATATTCCACATATCCAACAAACCCGCAAGAACAATTTGGGCTAGTTTTAATTTTAAATCTGTCTAAATGTGACAGGCACGGGCCATAGGGATTAAAAACTGGGTAACGAACTTGGAACAATTGTTAATTTTAATGTCAGGAGTAGATAATGTGTAAAAATTCAGCTACACTGACAACATATGTGTAATTAAAATTTTAAAATTTTGATTTGAAAAAAACAGTTATTTTTAGCATACTTTCTACAGACACGTGCTGATTGATAAATGCATTATATCATGTTCATGAACGGAATAGGAATAACCCCATGTCAAATGAAATTTTGCATGTAAAAAAGCAGATGTGTGTTTTCTGTATCTGAATAACCCTTTAGAATCTTCTGTACAGTTTTCTTTATAAAGCAATAATGGTTTTTTTATAAAAACATTTTTTTTTATTTATATATAAAAAAATTTTTATTTGAGAATTTCTTAAAATCAGTTGATTTTTTGCAGGCTTCTCATTTCTATATTTCTATGTAGGAAACTTACAAAAGTTGTATTGTTGTGAAAATTCCAGTGAGGATTCAATATAATAACGACAAGATTCAATAATTCATTAAATTAAGATTTTGGAAATTTTTAAATAGCTTAAAACTAGTTTTTTTAAAATTATTATTATTATTTATTTATTTTAAGAATACAACTTCATTTCCTTTTGAGAAATATTTTTTTTAATTGGAGCTGGTTTTGCCTTGTACACAAATTTTGACAGATCATAACATAAAAAATAAAGTCTCCTTTGGTAAGCCACTATCAGAAATTTTAGCATATTCGCAATTAATATCAATTATTTGTTTGCTCTAAGTTTGATCATTGTAAAGTAAAGAAATACAAATTATTACATTGCATATAATTTTATTTTAGTGACCACACAGAAACAGATTCTTTGAAAATGTTAAAAAAACAAACAAATTCAGATATTACGATACTAATATAATAAATGCAAAAAAAAACATATGCGAAACAAATTGTGTCTCAGATATAATATTAAAAGTGAGTCTTCAGTTTATATTGTATCGAGAACTCACCAATAAGAGTTTTTGTAATAGTGTTTCACAAAATAGACTATAAATGTAAGAATTAATATATATATATATATATTTGTTTATTTAAATAAAAACTTTTAAAAACTGTTTCCATAGTATTTAATTCTAGATGTTATAAATATTTTCTTTCGTATAATATAATGTTGAGTCTAGTTTACAAAAAAATAGCCTTTCTCTTTCAATATATAAGCTAAACTTTTGTTCAGAGAAATCCATCCTTTCATCCCTACTTATGTAACCAGAGTATAACCCCTATCGATATCCACGGTAATCGATATTCACAATCGTATTAAAAAAATACGAAAAAATGTCTAGAGTGAGAAGGATGGCTGAGGAAACCGGAAAATCCGGATTCATCCAGCCGGATTCGAAAAAAAAAAATCGGTTTTCTTGTTTACCGCACCGGAAAAGGTTTCTCCATTGTCGTAGGATGCTGCCATTGGTCAACTGTCATCGGTGCATGCGCACAAAATGAGTAAATATGGAAGGGGGTGGAAGAAAGAAAAAAATGCACGGTATGGAAGGGTGAGTCTAGGCAAAATAGACTAAATTTAGCAGCGCGAAGAAGAAAGGCTATTTTGTCGGGGAGGTGCTGCGTGGGAAGCGCCTGCTGATGGGTCCTTGTCGTTTGGAGTTGACGTTCTTTTCATGAGAGATTCATGGTCATAGTTGATGGATAGAGGCCCGTGCAAATGATCTTCAAAGGGCCCTGATGTTCAAGAAGCCTGCGGTGGCTGCATTTGCATACTCAGACGAGGCTTTCTTTGCTGATAGCAGGGCTTTTTTATGCCACAAATAGCCCCCTCTTTTTGTGAGGATTTGCATCTATCACCTTCCAGAGTCGAGTGCAGGACGGTCCTGCTGAGAGCAAAAGCCCCCATTAAGAGTAAACTCGAATTTCCCCTTGAGTCAGGGGTGTTTCAAAAAATAATGACGAAAGAGAGATGGAGGAAGAAAAAAAGAAAATTTGGGTGGGGATAAAAATGCCTGCTTGATTTTTGGCAAAGTATGGTGAAAATATGTTGTTTTTTTTTCCTTCATATTTTGCTTATAGTTCGATTCATTCAGTGTTTCCTACTACTTATTGCACAACGCTACAAAAGAAATAACTTAAAGGCATGAAAATAAGTCATAAAATTCCCTAGATGCTTTTTTCTGCCACAAATCTGTAATTTAGATTCTTTTTTTTTTTTTTTTTCAGTTATAAATGCTATATAAAATTTTTATCTGGCTTTTGTGTATAAGGGGAGTTAATTTTCATTCCTTCCAAATATCTAAATAAAGATATACAGAATCACTTTTATGAATAGTGCTCACGTCAGTATTAGGGATAAATATTTTGAACACAATGATTTAAAGAAAGGTACAGGAGAGTATGTACTTTTTAAGCAGAATTAAGTTGCTCAAAAAAATGCTTCAATTCTGTTAATAAATCTCAACGCTAATTAAATTAGGTTACTCAGTCCTATCTTCAATTATTTTAATAATTTTTTTTAAAAATCAGAAAGATACATTAACCAGTGTCCGATTCAAAATTTCATTTAATATACACTAAGTACTCTGTATTTTTTGAAGAACATAACACACACACAAATTACACTCTAACATTTAAACAACTTTTACATCAAATTCTTTCATATCATTATAAGAACTTGGAAGCTAGTACGGATTCAATATATATCTTTAAAACACTATATAAGTCTAACTCTATCTGGATATAAAAGATTGAATACAAAAGCATTTCATATAAGTAAGAAATGTCATCGTATAGTACATTTTCCAGTTTTTCTATTTGCTTACTGATTTCGGCTTCATATGTCTATTTACATTGGGTGGTGCACAGCATTTCAAAAGTATATGATAACTAAGAAATTAATTATATGTTTAACACTTCTCATAAAAGACTTCATTAAAACTAATATTGTTAGAGATTATATAAATGCAATGGGTGAGCACATTAAAATATTCGCGCATGACCTTAATTTAAGAATTTACATAAGAAAACCATAATTAAATAGACTTTATTCCATTTTTAAAACTTCTTCAAACATTTATCATATTTTCTAGCTTAAATAATAGATTGATTTAATTCAAAATGGAATTTTCTAGTTTAATTTCCTTTCGCTACTTTCCTCAAACCGTAAAAAGCACTTAAGACCGCAATGAATAAATAGAGTGAATAAACAGTTGGAAGAATCTATTGTTTAAACATTTAAAAAATTACTTAGAGTTTTCCTTAATTCATTCAATAGTCACCAGCTCTTATGATAATTTCTCAGCTTTTCTTAAAACTGTTTCTAAAACTTTTTAATGACCGATGAAAATTCAAGAGACTTTTGAAAATCATCGAGTGCCAACTTGTTTTCCTTCAAATTGGCTTCTTCTGAGAAGTGAAACTGCACTCATTACGGGATAACTTCAAAAAATTATTCACCAAAAGAAAACAAACAGCCTCCCCTCCACACCCCTGCTGTCTCTCTCGAGGGATTAAACTTCATTAAATATGAGTTTCAATTTCTGCTTTTAAAATCGCATAGACTCCAGAGCTCTGTAATGAGATTTTGACTGTAGGGGGAGAAGATAAAGAAATACGGCTCAGTTCATTTGTCAGCTTAGTTTTAAGTTGCAGATGACAGATTTCTCGATTGCAGAGAGATGATGAAAATTATGCAAGTGCCCTTTCTTTCCTGCACCTGAATCGTAATGGAATGAATTAATGGGGTTACAGTGTGAATGTGAGA
>BMAV01014025.1:81959-94531 GCA_019973955.1 Trichonephila inaurata madagascariensis
CCCCCCCCCCCCCGTTAAAAAATTCTTGTGTGTGCCACTGAACAAGAGCAATTTACTTCTTCCGTAATTTATTTCTACCACAAATGGGAAAGATAAGGGGAAGATGAGAAAAACTTTTAAGGAAAATGCTTTGATTTTTTATTGCTTCGATAGAACAAAAAGAAAAGAAGTCCTCTTTCAAAGAATGTTTTGGAATTATTTGCATCAAATTCCGCAAATTTCACAAAGAAAAACTTGGATTCTTCTAAACTTTCAGATTAAGAATATTGTGTGTGTGTGTGACGAACGACATTTTAGTAAAATCATGTCGAGTCTTGATTCCAAGGCCTGTCGTATGAAATAACTGACGTGATGCACATAAAATTCTTCATGTAATCTGATGCTAAAAAAAATCTGTTACGTAAGTGAAAAAGCGTAGAAGACTAGTAACTAGACTGGTAACTAGAGTAACGGAATCTAAACCCAAAGAATGACGAGTTCAGGTTTCATATTTCTGATGAGGATAGCATTATATATTTTAAAATGCGGAGTTCTTAAATTAACACTATAGGCATGATTATCTAAAATGTGGAATTTGTTAAGTTAAAAAATACATTTTCAATTCCAGAGCAGTTTAGTTTTTTACTCAATTTTCAAATCAAGTATTCCAAATGTGAGTGTTTTTTTTTTTTTTTTTAATTTTTTAATTTTGATAAAATTTCAACAATTGATTTCAAACAGATTTTTACTCTGAAAATTGTCACGGTGCGAGGTTTTTATATTGATGCCCATTATTTTTTAAGAATCTAACTATAGTAACTTAATTTAATTTCTTCATTTATTTATTTTCTCTCACTTTTAAACTGATAGTTGTCCCATTCTGCAATTCTAGGATATAAAGGCTTAAGCTACAAATAACACTCGAATCATGTCATAACCATTTAGAATTACGGCATAATAATTATGTGTACAGAATCCCAATTGACAAGAGAACGAAAAAGAGGATTAGCTTTTGCACACAGGACATGTGTGTCGTGTGTGAATCATCGCACAATAAGTGCTCATACACCCAAAAAGTTGAGTGAACCTGTGCGCACAAGAAAACTCACTTCGGTGATTAGCTGCAACAAAAGGCTATCGGATCACGTCGCTCGTTTCCACGCCGAATCACATTTTGTTATACAAATTTCTGGAAAAACTTTCTTTTTAGTCCATTTCCTTTCGTAAATCCCTTTATCAAAAGGGACGGAATGGGCAAAACACAAAAAAGATCGGGCAATCCGGAAATCAGCATGTTAAGTAGAGAAGAGGATTAATTTTGAACAATGGAACTGATTCAGCCCTATCTGTGGATCTGGGGGAAGGGAGGGAAATTACCTTGTAAACATTTCCTAAAGGGATGCGTAGCTCGTTGAGTGACTTCCACACCCTGACAATGGTGTCGCTTCGTCGGGCACGGGAGCATTTGTCACACACACATACATACATACATTTTCTCTATCTTTCCTTCCCTACTTAACATTTGTAGGATATTGACAGAAAAAAATGTTGAGCTTTATTAAGCATGCTGATTTCTTTTATTTAGATAAAAATTATGGGTTTTTTTCAAGGATGGAAGAATTTTTTTGATATCTAAATAGCACAAAGATATAAATTTGTCAATCATTCATAATCTTAAGTTTTACACGATTAATGCCTGAAGAACTGAACTAAGAAATATTCTTATTTGATATACTTAAAAAGTCAGCCATTTTTTTTAAAATTTTTTTTATTTCTGATTGATACTTTGCATGGGGCTGATAATTTATTTTTTTTTTTACTAATGCCACACTTCAAAGCAACTCGAGTGGTCACAGCAACCAAGGGATCGCGAAATCATGGCCAACGTTATTAATTTGGAGATTCGAGTCTTTGTGTTGTTGCAGAACATGTTTAACAATAAAACTGAGGGTATCAAAATATTATAATCGGTCACTTGTTTTAAAAATAAATTTTACTTTTAATGGAAGCAAAAAAAAATTAAAATTTGACGTAAATCATATTTTAAAAACTGAGCAACGTTCTTAGTCTTTACATAAAGATATCTTTTTTTCCTGTCTTGATCACAGTTGTACATCATTAGGAAAAAAAGACTAAGTTGCCACTGTATATGAATTGATTGATTTATTTACTTACTCGGGGGAATCGAGCTCACCCAAAGGGTTTCGAGCTGCGTTCCGATCCTCCGAGAAGTTACTTTATTTGTTTACCAGAATACATATACAAAATTGTCCCGAATGAGGGACCCTGCCTCAAATTCTTAAGAATAGGGGGAGGAATACAGAGCAACATTTCTATTATCTCGCCATCACGCATAAATACAGTAAAAAATACAAAAGTTTACATATCTAACGTTGCCACTGAGGGTGCTTAAAGTAATCAGCGCTTTATAATCACGTGTCAGGCAACAAAATCTCTATTTCCCCCTACCCAAAGGAAGTGATTCATAACTGTTCCCACTGAAAACCCATCATGTATAGGAGCCAATGCACGTAGAACTTGGCAAGGTATTGAAGTTTAGAATGTGCGGGATCAGCTTAGGTTTCATCCTCGTCTGAGGTTTAAAATTATAAGGTCCATTGTGTGTTGTCAATAACCCTAGTATAGCTGCAAAGTACAATGTTAATTAAAAAAATCACTGACTTATTCAACACAAAGCCGTCTTCGATTGACTAAGACGATACCTAAGCTAGCACCCTACTCTCCGAATTTCTACACTACCCCAACGTGTGAATGTACAGTTTCGGCAGAATTAACGTGCATCCTCTTTTCTATACGGTGGAGGACCATCGTCATGTGATTAAAAAAAAAAGTAAATTAAATGCATTTTATTTGTATAATTGATCTTATCTCATGTTATTGATGTGTCATTTTTCTGTTTATCCATGTGTTTGAGTGCAGATACCTTGAAATACCTGCCGTATAGCAGATGATGCACTTCAAATATGCCGAAGTAGCAAGTCCTTGACGTAGTGTGGAACCGTGGCATGATAGTTCAGGTGCCTTCTTCACTTACCATGATTTGAAATTATGAGGTATATCCCTTATAACTCTAATCTTACTTCGAAATGTGACTTTAATAAAACTCAATCAATCAAATTCCAAGTTGTATTACAAATCAATTAGCGCCAGATGGCCGGGATGTGCATACATCCATTAATTTAAATTTACAGATACAGTTTTTCAGAAATAGTAACTATTGCGATAGCAAATGTAACATATTTAAAATTTGATGGTAGTCCTTACTAACGATCTAAAGAAGGCTTGTATATCCCCTTCCCTTGGAAAAAAGCCTGATAATATATTAATTTTTATTAAAGATAATTAATTCCAATTCATATAACAAGAGACCTCTACTGTTTCAAATATGTAGACTGTATCAAGATAGATTGTATATTGCATTTACTGTGTAGATTGTTTCGCGAGATAACTTTTTCAAATCTATATATTGAATCAGGTTGTATCAAAGCAGATATATACAATCTAGTTCATTTGAGGTTAAATGATAATTAATCGTTATCACAAAGATAAATAAAAAAAAACAGATATTTCCTTCCATTCTTTATTCAATAAACTCTCAACTTTAAGTGTTCTTTCCCTTTTTCTAAAATTACAAATTATTTTACCTATAAGGCAAAATTTAAAAATTATTACGTTTTTCCTAATAGATCAAAATACAGAAACGATAATAATGGTGTACAACTTTCGCCTAATCGCCTTGAATAAACAACTTCAAAAGACGGTTATTTCCAACCACTTTATCTCATTTTCAACCAATTTCCTCTATAATCCGCAGATTTCGTAAATTCTTCCATATCTGTGTTTCACAAATTCGATCGCGTTTTTTCTTCACAGCCTAAAGCGTGCTACGAATATGTGAGTATTCTCAAACCATGCAAACGCGTTTCATGACAGTTGTTACACCGAAAGCGTTTTAGCGCCCTGGGGCAGATTGTAACGCAACCCCGTATGTTACACTTTGCGTGTCACAAGCGCAATTAGTTTACAGACAACTTGGAACACGTCGTTCCGCAACTGCGAACCTTTCGAAAAATGAAACCCTGTTTTTTTCCCTCTACCGATTGTTTGTACTATGCTAATTCCAGACACAAAACTGTGTGATTGACGTGCGCTGCGCTAGACTGACGCTGCTATCTCGAAGATCAACAATACCTGGACTCGTTAAAGAACAAGATTCGGTTATTAAATGGTAAGGTCGAATTACGAGTGTTTTTCAATTGCAAAAATTATTTTCTTTCGTGTCGCCTTGTTGTAGTTTCTGTTTCAAGGTCGTTACAATTGCACCAAAGACAAGTTATGTTTTCACTTGTAGTTATGCTGTTCGCGGTCCTTGAATTTAAAATGCTCGAGTTTCGTTATGTCAGCTCCTGTTTTTCTTAATAAAATATGAGTCAACGCTTTATAAATATTCATGTGTTAAGTACGTAATAAAATAGAATAGAGATCTAAGAATTCGATAAACCGTTCTGTTGTTAAAGGTTGTTTAAATTATTTCACTCACTGAAAATATGAACTTTCATTATTCCGATCTTTTCTTAAATATTTGCTTACCGTATTCAAATCAATGTTAAGATTGAGAAAAAATCTGAAATAAGGAAATTCATTTTTTTTATTGTCAAAGGTTTATTTTCTTACTGTTACTATTAAATCAATAACATATGTGATAGTATTGTATACACTTGAAAACATTGACAAACAAGCTTATATATTTTTGATTCTGTTTTTGTCAAAATTCCACATGAAGCATCCTCATATTATCTTATATTCCGGGACATGACATTAACTTTTATTTCAAAAAATAAGATCGAATTTTACGGGGGTGCGTTAAACCCCAGATCAGTGGCGCACACAAGAATATTTCAAGGCACGGGGAGGAGGTCCAGGGTCGAAAGTCCACCATTCTCGTATCTTGCTCCAATACGCCACCCAACATTTTCGTTTGATTTCGTCGATTTTCGGGACCAAAAAACAAAAATTCATTATTGAATAGTATTAATTAGTAAAACTAATTATTAATAGCAAATACTTAACTAAATTTTATGTACTGTATACATAGGGTTATAATCAATTGTGGGAAAAAAATCAAAGGCTCTGGGGGGTCCGGATTTCGGAGAAGAAAAGTTTTAAAAATCCATCATCACATTACGATTTTGAGTGATATCTGTCCTTAACCTATATATATATATATTTCTTTAAATTTTAATATACCAAATAATATTTTTTTTTTATATGAGAACCCGAAAAAATCAGAACAAATCTGTGCTAATATTAGCAAATTCGTTGGCAAACATACTTGACTAAATACATTTTTAAGCAAATCAAAAAAGAATTTTTAACATAAATTTCTTTTTTTATACGTATTAGCTTTTTTTTTAAAAAAAATACAGATCCTTGAAAAAGTGTAAAAACAGAGTTATATTATAACGCCCCACTATACATAAATAAATAATATATACAAAAATCCATATACATACATATATATAAAATCCACACACACATAATAATATATACAAATAGTTATAAACCTAAGTATAACTAGTCAAAACAGTAAGAAATATTATATATATAGCAACACACAAAAGCAATTGTGGTGACGAACCTCGTAATTTTCCAACTTCGCCAAGTGACGAGGAGAACGAACTTGAGAGAGCTGGTACCCCCATCTCCAAACTACCATACTACGCCAAGGAAGGTGTAATAATTGATTGTGGTGAAAGATTTAACGACATCAGCCCTCTCTACACGGTGGGTCATCAGAAACATAGGCTCGAAATCAAGACACGCCAGCCATGAGTTCGCAACCATAACCATTAGGCTACTACGGCTACTTTGAACAGTGTAAGAATTCATTCTAAAAATCCGTAGTAGAAGTTCATATGTATGAAGCACACCCCCTTATATATTATATATACAGGTCTTTTATAATCAAAAATCTTTTTGAAGCCTAAGTTTGTTGGAATCAAGGGAAATCAAGTATAGATTAGGATTATAACATAAGTTTTCCTCTATTATCAGAGCATACATCTTACAATTCTTTCCCGTTAAGAGCAACAACCATCTATATTCTCAACTTGTAAAGCATTCCTTTCAACTCCACTGTAATATATTTTCTTCACGTCCTCCTCCTAATAAGAGATTAGTTTGTACGCACGTTCCTCAATGGAATATTCGTCAACACACGGTATCACCGCCTGAAATAATCAGCTTATCTGAGCCTGGCTACTGACTTAACGGAAGGAAATGCCGGGAGCAAGCAAGAACTTAGTCTCTATCACAACATGGAAGGCACTTACATCACCTCTTAGGCGAGCGCCGGCCATTAAACGGTGGGGGATATTTTATCCTAAAAGAAGCAAGTGAGCACTCCTGCTTCTATTACGGGATTGGGTTCCAGAGTGTCATTCTGGAGGGACATTAAGGAAGACCCAGGACGGCTTTTGCACCAATCTGTCGACGTTAGAAGAGATTTTTTTTCCCTCTCTCCCCTTTCCTCCTCATTCAGCCTCATCTTCTCTATCTTGTTGCTTTCGCTTCATTGAATATGGATGGAGATCCGAAACTGTGCTTCACCTCGTTTTATTCCTGTTTCTTTTTTTGCTGCTGTTTTTCTGGAGCAACAGAGACCTTGGACTCGAGTCAACGATGGCTTTTTAATGTTTCCGAGACTTCTGGCGGGTTTCTGTTTTCCATGGAGGGGGTCCTTTTAGGAGGGAAGAGTGGGAAGGGGATTGCTGAAGACTCCCCTCTAGCTGGAACAAGTGGGGGTTCAAATTACAGGAAGAATGCCGAGAAGAGAAAGCATCCAAAGTTTCGGTTTTATCATCTTCTGGATACAACTTTTATGGTGATAGTGCTGGGAGAAAGTGAAATCACTCTGTACGATGAAACACATTCAGTAAGGAAGCGATAAAAAGTGTATCTTTATTATTTTTTATTTTGGTGATTAAAAAAAAATATTACTTATTTCATTTAGTTCCCATTTTAGAAGGCAATAAATTCTCTTAAAAGTGATGAGAAAATTACAAGAACAAATTTTTATAATGTAAAGTTTTCTTTCTGAAGTTAAATAAAACTGTAATTTTTTTAATACTTTTGTCTTCTTAGAAAATTGGTCTTATGTGTACCTACCTATAAACACAAATCGTTAAATATTTTCAAAAAGGTAAAATTTATGTAGGTTAGGAATTATTGAAATTGTGTTCGCAATAAATTATACTCATATAAAATCTCAAAATTCCAAAAACTTTTTGATTTTTTTTTTTACCTTAGTTCGAAAAATAAAAAGACAAAAGTTTCAATTTGCATACTGAAAAAAAATAGTTATTCCCTATATTACATCTTTATATACAAATATATATAAGTAAACGAATTTCATATTTTTTATCACCAAGGTATGTCCATACGGATATTTTATGATGATTTCTCTCTCCTGTGGTGTATATATATTATTTATACTGTCCAATTCATTATTTTAATATTAGTAATAAGTTATTCATAATAAAGACAAAGTAAATTTTATTATAAATACGATAGTAATATCTTTCCATTATCATACAACTAAAATACCAATGTAATATTTCTCAATAAAATGCCTATTAGTTTGTAATATTTATTCTCGAAGTTTTTATACGGAAATTAAAGGGTTGAAAAATATAAAATAAAATAGAATTCTTCTATAAATATATAGTGAAAGGAAAAAAATTTCTTATCCACTAATGCAAAGGAATTATCGTTGTTATTCGATAAAGCAATCATTCAGAGATTTTAACAAAAGATAGTTTAAAATGAATTTAAAATAAAAGAGCAACACGTGAAATAAATTATAAAATCATTAAAAAAAACTATTGGACGAATATTAAACATTACGCACTGTACAGCGTCTATTTGTTGCTAACATTTCAAGTCCACAAGAAACCTGTGGTTTTTAAAAGATGATTCAAAATTAATTTGAGACAAAAAAAAAGGGGGGGGGACATGCCAACTGAATGTTAATAATAAAATAACTTCTTTTCTGACTCCTGACAGGTCATTATACGAGTTCAAGTGATTACGGTTGAGGTTAACAACTGCCCGGGTGATGAATAAGGCTGGCAGTAAGCATGTTCATATTGTCTTGGTGGTGCAAGAAACATCGTTCTAGTGAATGGTCTTGTGTGAGACACTTCCTAATTACGCGACATGTAATGAGGGTCGCGTGCTCTTTCTCTACACGTCATCGAAGGTCCGACACATCTGGAACTTCCGGTCGCCTGTCATCCGGCTCATGCATACAAGTCACGAACTTCGCTTACAAACCGATGTCCGACCTTATGATCCGACACATGTATCTCTATTCGTGTTGGCATACATCTAGAGGATTTTGTGGTTTTGGAAATGAACTTGTTTACAGATCCCAAGTATAATTTCAAATTTAAACGATCGGGGGCCCCGAGAATGTGAATGAAATATTGTGTTTAACTTGTCACTCTTTCATTAACACGCATTCTTGTCGAAACTGGTCAAATCTTGTTTTTACTACTTGAAGGAAATAAAAATACTGGGAAAAAGTATAAAACTACAGCTAAGAAAATTGATTTCATATTTAAGAAGAAAATGACTAAATTTAAATAAGAGAAAACAGGTTTTCTTATAAGGCACCTTATAAGCTTAATATTAAGTTATGTTAATCAGAATGTTTTTTGACGCATGTGGTTGTAAAATTTTATGTCTGTTTTGATGAATTAATAAAACAATAAGGTTCTCTCTCAGATGTTTGTAATGAAAGTCAACCATGAGTATCGCATTATAAAGCCTTGTAAGGGCTACTGGCAATGAACCTCTTAATTCTGAGCCAAAGCCAAGTGAAGATGACGATACCTGAACTAACAACTCCTCCCACCGAATTGCCACACCACGCCAACGGAGAGTTTGAGCCACGACCAATTGAGTGGGAATCATATCCTCTATACGACGGGTGGCCCTGGGTTTCAAACTCATGACACGCTGACCACAAGCTCGTGAACTATAGTTACTAAGCTACCATGGTTACCCGATAGTATAGCAGAGAGATGTGTGTCTAGCAGAACGCTTACATAAAATCTTAAGAATGTGATTTTCATACGCAAACCCAGACGTAATATATTCCATGTTTCATATGTAGAATTTACATTATATGTCATACTTTTACCTAGAAATTTCCAACTATACTTTCAGAGATTAAATATGTCTATTGACTTCATTCACCGAAAACGAATGACCGCGATAGTCTAATCGTTATGGTCACGAACTCGTGGCCTGCGTGTTGCATGTTCAAGTTCTGGTACTGCTGAAGGCCCGCCGTGCAGAGGGAACTAGTTTGAGCAGAGTATAGTAGTTTGGAGAAGATGCCAACTCAAGTGTTGTCTTCGGCCTAGGTTCAAAATTAAGAGGTCCGTAATCAACAGTAGTTCTAGTGTTGTTTTACAGGGCGACGTTAATGAACTATATATCTCACCAAAAACGAAATAATTTAGAATATATTTGTGGAGTATCCGCTTAAATAGATCATGTAGTGCTAGCAATTTAACTTGTATATGCTTAGAGAAAAACATTTAGGATATGGTGAATGGAACTGAAGAATAGAATGCCAGTTCAAATGTAGTCTCATCTTCAGACTGTCAATTCCACATACACAGGCGGATTTGTTGTTGTTAGTGAATCAGCAGATACAAATCATTGAAAGTGTTCAAGCAACCAGCAACTAAAAAATAAACTATAACAAATTGTAGCATTTCGATGAAATATTTGAAGTAAGAAAAATGAAAAATTATTCATAAAAAATTATAATTTCAACAAAATTTGATGTGATGTTGCATTTTTTTATCGAACAAAAGCAAAATGATCAATTTCTTACATTATAGACTATACGCTGAGACCAAGTATTTTCCGGAGAGAGATAGAAACTCAACGCGATATGATTTATATGTTGCCTATTGCGATCGTTTATTTGTAATAAAAATGTTTTATAAAAGCTAATAAAATATGAGCATGTTCAAGAATATTTTTCGTGTTATATGTTTTCATTAATGAATATACATTATTTGTTGCGATATTGAAAGTAAAATAGCTCATCCTGAGAATGTGTATAAAAAGTATTGATGTAAGAGTTAGCCTGAGGTATAAGAAACAGTTTAGTGAATTATAATACCTGTTGTAAAATGTGTGTGCAATTCGCCATAAAATAAGAATGCTGATTTTTAAAGGTAACGTAAAATCCATAGTTTCTTGTGTTTGAATAAAAAAAACATAACTGTATTAAACTTTTAATAAAATATTTTTTATATTAGATTTTTTATGTGTTGCGTCGGAATTATACAATTGCAGTGTTATCTCTTGTGTGTTATGTGTATGTGTCTCTTCTTAGAAGAGAAATTTTAATTCGGCATATTTCAAGCTTAAACAAATTGAGCCCTATTTGTAAACATCTTGTTTTATTTTGGAAGATTACCTGAGCATGAAATTTATTCTCTCTTTTTTATCTTATCTTTTAAGAATTGGTGTTTATCTTCATAGTATATCTTTCAAACATTGAAAAAATAAAATAAATATTTTATAACAATAAGAAAACACTGTGATTTATTTATTATTTTGCATGTTCATTCTCCATTCTCGATTTACATCTATAATATACGAAATTTCATATTTCCAAAATATTACGCTTTCTCAAAAGTGAATTGTATTTTTTTTATTTCGAAAATTCGATTAAACGCTAGGAATAGTTAATGAATTGAAATGATCAGATAAACAAAATCATCTGAAAACAATAAAAATAAATTAAACTAAAACTCGTCAAAGGAAGTAATACTACAAACACCTTAATTTGTTTAATAACATATTTCTTAAATATTTTTTTTTATATAGTAGCTCCCAAAAAATATATAAAAGCGAAGTAAGAACATTTTTTTTTTATAATTTACCCCTTATTAACTCATAGCAATTTTTTTATTGCGTTCAGTTTTAATTTTTACAAATACATTGATATCTAAATATTAATATAAAATTCACCAATGAATTATGACCTGTGTAAGGAATGCGTAATCAAAGCAACATTAAAATAATATAATTTTATTGATATTAGTAAAATTGTTTTGATTGCTTAAAGTCTTAAAGTTCCCCTTGCCATATTAAAAATAATCAAATATCATTCACTTCGTATAATTACTGTATGGTGCGGTAAGATCTATTGCAACTCAATATTAAATAAAAATAATCCAATAAATACAATAAAAAATTTATATGATATAGTTGTCTTAATATTGCAAGTGTAGTTTAAGATATGTTAGTGTATTATTTGATGATAATTTAAAATACCGTATAATAGTTACAATTATATTTATTTCATTCAGTATTCCTCAAAAATAATATATATATATATTTAATAAAGGAAGTTTGCCTAGAATAGGATTAACACATTAAATAATTTTGAAAAATATTTTGCCTTCATTTCTTAAAATTCCAACTTATTCTGAAGAGAGAGAGAGAGAGAGAGAGAAATCATGTACAAATTCTTAACATTCATGAGTTTCAGTCCGAAAAGTATTCAAAATTTTTCACTGAAACTTTAAAATTATGAGATTATACATCATTAATAAAAAGTTCTCTCGATATTAAAAAATTTTTAATAAAAATTTATTCAATGGATTGCGATAAACAAGAAAAGTAAATTCTTGTAAGTATAATTCTTCTAGCAATATTTATCATAAACAATATTTCTTTCAAAAGTGCTGAAAAACTAAAAGTGTTTATGTTACTTAATTTCCAGAACTCTGACACATGAAAATTTCTAGATTTTTGTCTATATTTATATGTTATATTTTTCCCCATCAATATGTCAACATTAAATGTACAGATGCCTCTGCCAAAAAAATATTCACAATTAAACGGGAGGAGTTTTGGAATTTTTTTTTTATCTAATTTATTTTTAATTTTTTTATATAAATTAATTTATGTAAAATTATTTGTTAATGGGAACGAGTGTGATTTCATATCTTCTGACTATTAAGTACTATTATGAAAAAAGGTGAAATGATGATCAGAGCATGTTTTTTTTTTATAGTTATCCCTTATTGTTTAATTTTCATTTAGCGTGGTTATAATTTATCTTCTAAAAAGTTTTGAATTTTGTACTAGTTGTATTCCTATATCACGGCTCCTCAGATAATTTCTGTATAATATATTTTATAAAGATATTACTTTGTTTCATATTTTCATGCAAAGCACATATGGTGTTTCCCCATTTTCCTGCTTATGATAATTGAAATGAGTCAGATAATTATTTTTAAATAGCAGTGGCGCACACAAGGGGGGATCCTGGGGGTCCGGACCCCCCAAGGCCCTTGATTTTTTTCCGATTGGTTATAATTCTAAGTATATAATACGTAAAATTTAATTAAACATTTGTTATTAATGATTAACTTTATTAATTTATGATAATTATTTATTCAATAATTAGTTTTTTACTGTGTTTTGTTGCTGAAAATCGACAAAATCAAAAATAGCATGATACAAGAATGGTG
>BMAV01014025.1:94631-289810 GCA_019973955.1 Trichonephila inaurata madagascariensis
GAACTTTCAACCCCGGACCCCCCCCCCTCCTTGAAAAATTCCTGTGTTCGCTACTGTTAAATAGTGTACGATGAAACATTGAAAACTCAAATTTTGTACTGAAACTATCTCAAGCTTCATAATTTTAATAAAGTAAGCATGTATATTTTAAATAAAAAAATCAATATATGTGTTTGAATAAATTTTACAATTCTAGCCTTTTTTTTTATAGTTCATTTTTTCTAATTTTTCACTTTATTGTTAAAAATACCCAAGTAGAAATTGTTTTATGAAATGAGGACTATAAATTCAGTCCCATAAGCAGGGACGTCTTAAGTCCTGGGCCCGGGCCTCGGTCACAATGGGGACCTCGACTCAGCCTGAATAAGATCATGATTAGAATAAATTCAACGGCAAAATGTTGTTTACAATTGTATTATCTGAAAAACTGGGAATTTCGGACTATATGTCAACTGACTACATGTAAAGACCGTCTTCCTTGTATAGTCCTAAGCCTATCATACTCCATTATTACTCATTCAGTCAAAAGGTGGAAATCAGTCGAGCCGGTTTGTGCGATAGCAAATCATGCACATTTATTTGTTTAGGCTTATTGATTGTAAGAGTATTGAACAACCTATGCTATGTACTATATCTACTTTTAAGGGTCTTGAGGGACTACATTTGTGTAGGTACCCAGGACTTGTGTAGGCGCCCAATGCTTAGTTTTGCGTAGGCGCCCAGGGCCTCAAGACGTCCGTATCCAAGAGATATACTTATTTGAAGCTTATTACTATTGTTGTGTTTTGTGTAGCTTTTGTATATATAATATTATGAGAAAAAGAGAATTACTGTTGTATTTACGTGAACAACGTTTTCTAAAATTCTTGTAACTCAAAGAACCAGCATTAAAACTAGCTCATCACAACTTAAAAATAACTAAAATGTGTGTGTGTGTGTGTGATATGCAGGAATTAAAACAATCCACACATTTAAAGGAAACACTTTTTTGCATTTATTGATACATAAACTGAGTTCATCATTGACAACAAAGAGATGGCAACGCCGAAATATGGATTACAGAAAGTGCAAGGACCTTCTTTTCATATGAGGAATCAATAATAAATTTTTCAAATCTTTTTTTTTTATCACTAGTTCAAAATGTCCTTTTTATCCCCTCGAATCCAAGAAATAAATTAAATCCCAGTTCCTGCTGGTGTCTTTTTTTTACATTCCATCTATTTAGCAGGCTTGAAATAACATTTGTACACATATATTTATCTATTTCGTGTTAACTATATACAAGCTTTGGTTTATAAAAGCATCGTCACACTCATAAAGTCTTATTAGGAAAATGTTTGGCTTTTTTTTTAGAGTTTTCAGTAAGTTCATTTTTATTACAGTCACTTTCAAATACGTTGTTATTAGAAATTTCAAGTTTTTGAATTCTATATTCATCACTTCATTGTGCAGCAGGTGTTTGCACAACTTTGAATTTCTAATCACAAAAGAAAATTGTTTTCTTTATACACACATTGGTCCGGCGCCAATGATGGTGTCCAAGATGGATATAAGGAAATATTCCAATAAATTGTTCGTCATTAGTTCACTTTGTAACAACTTGATTAAATTTCTGTTAAGTTTAATACTGTAAGACACTTTTATTTACACTTCAAATGATATTTTTTCAATTTGTATGAAAATTAGGAAAAAATCGGACTGCAAATGACAGTTGATAATTTTTACAGTCTTTTTCGTTATCTTTTTGTTATTCATAAAAACATCTTGAGAAAAGTTGAAAAATCTAGATATTGCCTTTTCACTTCGAAACCTTCAAAATCTTCGTATAATTTTCTATATTCCTGTTCAACTTTCAAAATAAATAGTTTGAACTTAATTTTGGATAGGGATGAATTAAAACAATGTGCTAATTATTTTTTTTAAGCTTTTAATAAACTATAATTCTTTAATTGCTGTAACTAACTATATTAATTCATTTTTAGCTAAGAAATAGTTATTTCCCACAATTGAGTTTATTCTCATTAAATTCGGTAAATTTTTTTTAAGAAACAGGAATTTCAAAAAATTTCCAATTTAAATATTAATTACTATCAATGAACACATTCCTTTATCAATTCCTTTATAATTCTAAATGAAAGAAAATATTTTGACATAAAACAGTTTACATCGAGTTATTCAGCATTTTAAATCCTTTGACAGTTGTAAAATATTTCATTAACACACATTTAACTTAAAAATTAATTTTTATATATCACGATATAAGTAAAACTTATAGAAATTTTGATGTATTTGACATTTTTTTCCGCCAAAATTTTGTTATTGTCATGCGTTAAAAATTTTCGCTTTATTTTTAAGTACTTGAGAAAAGACGTTATTTTGAAATTTTTAAATAAATATTTATGTGCTACATTTATATTCTTAAGATATAACACATTTCCGCCACTGTGAAAAAACGGTATCTAATAATCTTAAAAAATCTTTTTTCTTTCTCTTACGAAGACATGAAATATTATCTCTTCCAACAACATCATTTGATTTTTAGGTTGTAACGGCAAATAACGTGTACACCAAAGTTCCACCCTGTACATTGTGCCGGTACTTGACGATTTAGTGCTTTTTTTTTCAATAGTTTGATTTCATCTAATATTAAGAAATTACACGTCCCGGACTTGGTCCATTATTGATGACACTGTTAGCAGTACTGCTTGCCATCGCTGCTATTGCCGCTGCAGAACTGCTGGACGTCGAAGTTCGTGACACACCGGGGGAGTCCTGTTGTAGTTGTTCATTGCCAGGCAGTAGCGAACCATTGCCCATCTTAGAAGCCAAACTAAAAACCGATGGTGGCGATGAAGAACCAGCTGCAGCAGCGGCTGCAATAGCTGCTTTGTGAAGGGAAAGTTCTCCAGCAGTAGCCGCAGTTGGAAAAGCTGCTGCTGCTGTCCTTAGCCTGTTGAGCGACGAGACTGCCGAAGACTCAGCAAGGGATGGTGTCGCCCCAGAAGGGCCACCGCCAATAGGTGGACAAGAATACACAGCAGATAAGGGGAATGTACCACCGACACTTGTCACTACACTAAGATTCCCAAGGGTACCTGCGTACCACGAGGCTGGCTTCGGGTAGGGATTGAGGTAGGCCGCCCTTTGTAGAGGACTTAGTCTAGAGGAAGCACCGGGTGGGAGGTTTGAGGAACTAGGGCCTTGCGTCGATGTTGCGGTGTCGACAATCGACCATATTCTAGGCTTTTGTTGTTGGCTTTGTGGAGGCAGCTCCGTTGAAGGTGGGTGGGGCACAGAAGAATTCTGGGATGATTCTGAGTCCTCTGAACCTAGTGAAGCGTCCGAGATAGGACTGGGAACTCTGTGTGGTTTGAGAAGTGAACAGTTTTCTTTATCTGAGCTGTTGGTGATGACATGTCCATCGGTGCTTGTGGAAGCGCACGACTTGCAATCATCGTCAACATCCACGAAGTCCATTTTTCCATCATCGGAACCTAAAATAAAATTAAAAGTATTAAAATAAAAGTTGATTTAGGTAAGTAAGTAAAAATCAATTTTATTTTTTACAATAATTTTCTTGATGCAATACATATTAAGTAGATTTAAATTCAGTATATTTCTATTAAAACTGAAACATGTTTACTTTTATTTATTACATACTTGCACCTTCCAAAAAATTATGGATCATTTGAATTCATTGATTTATTTTACAATTCTCATAGAAGACTTATTGAATAAGGGATGTTTTGTTTTTCACCTTTTTTCTCAACTTTTTGTTGTTCATTAAGGTTTTCAACATGAATTCGTATGTATGAATTTTCACCAGAATGTTTAAAGAAGCCTTCGTCATAAATCAGCTGATTGATTAATTTGTTAACGTTGTACTTCGAAGCAATGAAAGAGCTATTGATGAAGGATCTTATAATTTTTAACCAAGATCAAGTGATGATGGCTGACACCTGAGCTCCGGTTTCTCTTTCTCCACTCTTCCACGTCACACCAATGGGAGGATTTTGAATCACTGCGAACTATGTACAACTATGTCACTAATGTACAACAACAATTGTTCTATATGGTGGTTCATTAGTGGCGTAATAACTCGAACCCACCTCGATTATATATATATAATATGTCACGCTTTACGGAAGAAAAAATGGATTTAAACAGGAATGATTAATATAGTGCAATTTTTTGTTCTTATATCGATTAGTAATGTCAGACTGAAGCCTATTTTATCAGAAAAAATATATAAAGTTTAAGTCCTGTTTCTTTGCTTTAAGAAGACCAAATTGATTTTGCCAAATAACCTAAGTGTGATAATTTTATAAATGTGGCATTAAGTTAAAATAGTAATTTTGATTTATAACATCAGAGATATAATTTAGTATTTTTTGATTGCACTTTTTTTATCAATTGTTACTTTAATCCTTCTTTTTAAGTATAACAGCAGACGTATGGGAATGAAACAAAAGTATTATACTAAAAAGAACTGAAATACACTGAAACAAAAATCAAAAGAAACCTCCATTTAATATTCACTAGACCATTTATTGCTCACGCGTACTGCCTCATTTCTGTGATTGTGATTTATTTTACGATCTCTATTGAATTTTCATTATCTTTCCATACTTCACCCGAACCAGTTTTAACGATTATGTCAGAACCGTTACGAGATGACATTACATTTCGTTACGGTCTTGGGACCCACTCCATCGAGTTAACTCGCTCCGACAGTGCAAAGAATTATGAGGCGCTTGCATTAACGCCGACAGAAAACCGAGGCAGACACTTTGTGTCTATAGAGAGCTTTAGAGGGGGAGGGGACGGTCACGGTGCGTGGTCACCCATCTGCTGGACGCGAGTTTTGATCCGACCCGAGGGGGTGAAATGGGAGAGTTAAAGTGCCTAGCCAGCCGTATAATAGTCATTTGTGGTTAGGCACAACTTCTCGTCGTGCAATACTCATCGAAATAAAACATTGATATGTAAGGGGGAGAGAATTACCATCCTCAGTCGCTGTTACAAATGCTTCTGGTCAGTGACAGCGACAGCAGGGCGGATCGATTGATAAAATGGTAATCATGGAAAAAAATTCACATTCTGAAGAGAATCCTAATCATTTGACTGCAGTATTTCTCAGCGTAGAGATGATATATGAAACGCAGGCATTTCGTCATGAAAATTTAATCATATCTACAGGTTTGAGTTAACATTAATTTTAATTGCATATCAAATAATTAATGATTTATTTTATGTTATAATTTAGATTGCCTATGAAACATTTCTACTTTATGTAAAATTACATTTTTTAGCTGCATAAAAATGTTTTCGTTAGGTCAGCGTTTCTCAAACTGTGCGGCGTGCCCTAGGAGGGAAGCGTGATAACCCTACAAGGGGACCGCGAGTACATCGAAAATTCAAAAACAAAGGATTTAAAAAAATTACAAATTTACTAAAAGGAAGAAAAACAAAATATACATTCGGACATAATAAAAATAAAATGCACATTTTTACACTGATATAATGTACTTATAAATGTATCAGTACTGCACAATGTATTTGGTAATTGATCTCAAAATACTAATTGAAGAACAAGTTTAATAATTACTAGTGATTCATGTAGGCTTGTAATATACAAAATTTAATACTTATCTTGTTAATTTGTACGATTTATGATTAAAATCGTAATATAGCTTTAACGTCATAGTGCATTATTATTGCATTCAATACAATTTTATTGTGTGTAGGGGGGCACGATGAAAACTAAGATTGAAAACTGGGTCGTAAAAATTTAAAGCTTAAGAAGCACTGCGTTAGGTAGTTAGTCATCAGATACGCATAAAAATATTAGTAAGTAAATCTTAAGAAGAATGTAAAAATGTTTCTTGCCTTCGTAAAAATCTTTAATGAATGAAGTACAATCGCAAGATAAAAGCAATAAGCAAATTCACACTATAATTTCCTTTCTTTTTTCTCATATTAATTTCTGGATAGATTATTTTTTATCATAAATTTTCGAATTATGAAAATCAATTTGTTATTACGTAAAAAAATGTATGTTTTATAAATTACTTTTAAGCTTAAATATATTCTGTATTAATAACTCTTTCGGCATTTGTGTTACAGAATTGATTTAATTTTAGTGGTCTTCAAACAGTGTTCCACGGAACCTTGGGGTTTCATGAAGCATTTTCAAGGGTTTCACGAGTCGGAAATAAAAATTCAAAAATTATAAATGTATGATCACAAGTACCTTCAGCCATTTTTCTCAACGTGGGTTCCACGGGAGGAAACTTATGAAATAAGTTTAAACCCGAAAGCCTCTCTCTTTAGTAATTTCCTGCAACTTTTGTTGTAATATAATAATATAACATTCTAAAACATGTTTTCTTTATGTGTGCTACCAAGATCTATTCATGACCCTCCACAAAATAACTTTATTCTTGTTGTGTGTGTTAGTGCATTTTTTTTACAAAACTAAGCGGAATGGAATAAATTAGATTTAGACGAAGATGTTAAAAATTATGCAATAAAGCACCTTTTTTTCCATTTGTAGAACACCTGCCTATAAGAGAACCTTTTAGAAAACACATCACCTGTAATATACTAGTACCTGTGTATGAATAGATTAATCGGAAGGTTTGACAAAGAAAGAAAAACCTATCAACATATCACTTGTTCAATGTTAAAATATAAATTTAAGCTGGAATAGCGCTTAAATTTTTTAATTTGAAAATTTACAGAATACACAGAAGTTTCTCTCACTCAGTTGTAAACAACTCAATGCCATTTTGAACAATGTGTTTAAATTTATATTTTTCAATGTACGTGACAACAAAAAACAAAATATAGAAACAAATCAACGCAGAATTGAAATGCGATAGAAGATAACTTCAACAGACAGAGAATTCGACAGCGTGTGTAAAAAAAATACAAACACACATCCCAGTTACTATATACAATAAAAGTAGATGATACTTGGAACACGAATTAATGCTATTCGTGATTTTTTTTATTGATTATATTGATCTGTTAAAAAAATTTAATAAAAAAATATAGTATTTATCTTTATTTTAGTACCTATACCATGTTGATCTACTTTAAATATTATTTTAAGATATATTAGCCTAAGAATATTTTTGGATGGAGTTCCATGGAAATACCTTATAGTTTTAAGGGTTCCATGAGTTGACAAAGTTTGAAGATCACTGACTTAGTGCAAAATAAATTTTAAGTTTCTTTGTTTCTTAGTAGTCAAAAATGTGGTTAGTCATCATTTTATCTACAGAATAAGTGTTGTTTTTGAAAAGGAAATTTTACAAAATATTTTTCTGCAGAAAAATCAGTATTTTGAATGATTGTTGGATAAACCTAAATTTTGTGTTCCTAACAATGAAAAATCACCTATATTTTAATCGAAATTTCAAAAATAAAAAAAAAAATTTAAATACATCCGGGCATTTTTTTTTTCAAAAGATTCAAATAAAGGTTTAGGGAAGTCTGAAATTTTTTTAACTCTAGCTTCATTCTCTGTTTGAAAGTCACAATTTCGCCCTTTATCCGTTGAACAAAATGTAAAATTGCTTAAAATAACAGGGATAGTTTTGAAAAAAAATTAAATATCTTAGAATAGATTATGAGATTTAAAAACTAATTGCAAATTTACAAGACATAAAGGGAAAAATTAAATCCAAACATCAATATATCAAGATCAAGAAATCAAGAAACTGATTTCAGTTAACGATAAAATAAAACTAAAACTTTTTTTAAAAAATTACTTTGATTTAAATTTGTTCTTTACAAGTCATGCTCATTTTTTTTAAATTTAGCATAACTGTGACCTAATATTTTGAGTATGAATCAACATTATATAGCTTACGATTAGGCAAAATTTTAAATGTGTAAAAATTGAAAAAAAAAAAAGAATTAACTATACTCAGGACTTCTCCATATAAAAAACTGTCTATTTCAAGCATTTTCCCTTACTTGTCAAAAGATTAAGATAATTCAATCACAAAGATACTAAATTTAAGATTTTAAATTAGGAATAAAAAATTCATTTTACCATCTCAACTTATTTGGCAGCGGCACATTATTTATACGTGAATAAAGCATAGCCGTAACAAAATAACTAGAGCTTAAGACAGAAATATTTCCTGTTAAAAAAAAAGATATTGTGAATTACAAAATTTTACGCGAAACACAACGACCCGGTAAAGTGAGTGACATAAAGTTCTCAAGTATTTTCAAAATAGTTTTAATAATGAAAATCAAGGAAGGGCATTAGGCTTCAGCATGTTAACACACACACACTCCTTTTTCACATCTAGGCATGTCAAATCTATAGTAATCTGGAATTTACGACTCAACACATTTTAGAGCAGACTTCGATGTAAAAGTTGCCGTTAACGTGCGTGAAATGTTCAAAGCAGGAAATATAAAACTCAGTGGACCTGTATGAAAGGAGACTTTTTTTATCCTTAATAACGGATCTGTGAAAAAATAGCCCGTTGTAAACAACATTCCCGTCAAAGAATCTAATACCGAAACATCACTAAATCTAGTCAAATGCCTTGTTCGAAGGATTTTGATGGTTTTGTCAAGAGGAAGGATTCGTCGTGCTATGACGAGAGAGAGAGACATTCTCTTTATGGCAAATTCGTTTTTGTTTTTTTCATCGACATCTCCTTTTCAATAGAAAGACTTTTTTATAGGCACTCAGTATTGATGAGTCACTTGGAAATATAATAAAAAATGATTTGTTTTTAAGAGACAGGTACAAGCTCTACAATATCCACTCAAATTGTTTGTTTATTCACCTTTTAATGGCGTATTTTTCAACTTGGTACGGACATTTTATTTTCTATATCTCAAATATCTTACGTAAGACTTCATATCCTTTCCAAATATTTTTTAAGCTGACGTTCAATGAATAAGATTTTTTTGTTCTTTTTTCTTTGTTTCTTAAAGTTATTCTTAAACGAAATCACGAATTTATTTAACCCTTTATCTACCGACTGTACTTATAAGTGCCACTCACTTTAAAATTACATAGAATAACCATTTTAACGAATATTCTGACGATACTTAGTAAGAATATTCTTTGAAATCCACTCTTCCAAGATATATGGCAGAGCGGGTTCTATGATGAGTATTTTAGTGGGGAAGGCGAATAGTTTTATAGCAGAAATTGAGTTTTCAGTGGATCGTCTAGAAAAAATAGTTAATGTCAAAAATTATATGTCTTTTTTTTGTATGTTAATGAAGACCTTAGAAAACGAATTGACTATTTATTTTAAGTGAACAATGTACATAATACATTTTACAGTTGATTATCTTTAATTAACTAATTAGCTTTAACGGATTATATTTCCCAAAGTTGAGCATTTTATTTGTGGATATCCCTTAATTTTCATTGTAGTGATCCAAAAAAAAATTTTGCATGAAAAAAACTGCATTAAATCATAATGAGGTAGATAAAGGGTTAAGAGACTGATAGGCTTGTAGTACTTAATGTTAACAAATAGTAACGCGAGATAGATTAACCAATTGAATGAAGTTTATGTTTAAAAAAATAAAGATATGAATTAAAACTAACTAACCATTGCCAAAATATATTATAGTTGATTGGTTTAGTTTAATTTCATTTGAGCCGCCCTTCCGGTATAATGGTTAGTGACGCTGACTACGGTGCCATAGGGCCTGGGTTCAAATCTCGGTTAAAGCATGGATGTTTGTAAATGTATAGTGCTTTCGTGGCATGGGGGTACCCTAAATAGCCCTCGAGCCGTAAATCCTCTCGTGAGGTTGGTGGCAGGGGAAGAGAAGTGGGAGGCCCCTGACCACTCCGAGGGTGTTCTCCCTCTAAATTGGGGTGGAATTGTGTAAAATCGTGCGGTCACCTGCATGTGCTCAAAGCTAAGGCTAGCGACAGGCGTAAAATTCTAGTTCTTCACCGCAATGAATTTCGGAGACCTTGATCTAATGTTACTGTCTCGATCAGGTAGTATAAGTAACAACAACAACAGTTTAATTTGAAACTATCATATAGATATATATCATTATTTTCAAATTAATTTTTTTTCTAAATATATGCACACACACACACATAAGCATTTAAAAATAATATATTCTTTAATGTCATTAATTGTTAAGATGACTTTAAGATTGTATCACACAGAATTAACAGATTTCCTTGATGTAACAATTTTAATTCTGTAATAAATGTCTATATTCTTCTGTTTGTATTGTATGTTTCTGTTCTGCCACATTTGTATTTCATATGTATCCCAGGATAAAAACACACAACATCAACAACTATTTTTACTTACATATGTGTAAATGCTTATGAAAAAGGATAATCATTATACAATTTAGTATTGAAAAGTCGTTTATCTAGTTGATTTTGAAATGATGATATACTTGAGCTTGGTCAATTGAAAATATTGCCATTCCCAAATTTTAGATTTATTTATTTAAAGAATGGACACAAAGAATGACATTATTAATAAGGGAAAGTTATTGATAGGATATTTCTATAACATTTTAAGGTAGAATATATATTTTACGCATGGATGCCCCTTAAAGAGGGTATTAACAAAATTTTAATCTCGTGTGTACCACTACTCTTTGTTTTAAAATAATTTAAATATCTGTATTCACAACAATGTAATCCATCAAAGAATGAACTTTTGAATAACCTATTCATTTCCCCATTTTGGCATTGTCTCTACGTTACTTAGCGAATTTAAAAGCCAAATATTTCTATCCCATTCAAAAGCCCCTTTTCCGCTGGAAAATATCCCTGGGAAACACACAAACTTTCTAATTTTCTGTTCAAAAATAACGGGACGAACCCTAAATGGGAGAATCTTTCTCGTGAAAGCGCTGTCGGCTTAAAGACTATTCAATAAAGTCAATAGTCTTGGAGAGAGGGGTGGGAAATACTCGTTCTAATCCTTTCGGCAGCGCTTTCAAACAGCTCATGGTATAATCCTATGCATGCTGCCGCTGGGGAATCCATTTTGCCCAAGCGACTGTCTCCACCGCAACCAATCGGCGCTCTGGAGAAATGACCCACCCCCCTGCTTCTAGGGAGGGAGGCAGAAAGATCGTGCCACAGTGTAGAGAAGGGGTCGCGAGATGATGATGCCTCCTCCGCCTCTCAGTCTTCTCCGAATCCTCTCATTCAAATACGCGTATCGCCATCTTTGTCCATTTTCTAAGAAGTCATGCCCTACTTATTCGCAATCGCACAATCTCTTCTCGGGATTCTAGATAGTATTAAAACAAGAGGCAGTTTCTTTCCAGATGGCATTTATTTTTAACATTCATGTTAATGTGAATAAAATGATAGAGTGCAATGATATTGTCCCCATAGGATTGATGATTCCAGAGGCGGCTCTAAGGCCGGACAAACCGGACCCCTGCCCGGGGCGGCAAATTTTAAGGGCGGCATTTGGATGAAATTTAAAAAATATTTTTTGTTACAAAAAAATGTGATATATTTTCTTAAGTATTTTTGGATGTGAATTTGGTATTTCATTTAACGTATCTTATTTCCTTATTTTGTAATCTGCATGTTTAATGTCAACTTTCTCTTATGCTGAAATGATAGATTCGAGGGGGGAATATAATGTTAAATCATGAAATTTGATATATTTACACATTTTTCACTCGTAACTTTGTTCCCATCCATGAGTGGGCTCACAACGGACATTCTTTTCCCTCATAAGATGTCCGGTGTCTGCTATCCAAAAGGGGACAGGGTTTTTAGAGTTTTTGGTAGATAGAAAGCCACAGGCTGTTTTTTTTAGTTTTGAGTATATTTACTATAGGCTAAAATAAACGCTAGTAAACCCCACCATTAATAGACTTTTTCAAATATTGATCTGCTGAAATGGGATATTTCTTCTCTTAAATTTTACTCGTTTGAAATAATATACATATAGTATATTCTGCTTTCGATTTCGAGAGAGGCGCGGTATTTTCCATTTTTGTCCGGGGCGGCAAAACTGCTAGGGCCAGCCCTGATAATTCCTTGTTGCCTTAAAATGATTATGAGTTCTCCGTTGCAGTATAAAATTAGGACAAGCTTGGTAATACCGCATAGTATTACTATATGAATAAAATTTTTAGAACATGAAATTAAGAAAATATTTTGTTATCAACATACTTAGATATTTTTCATTCCATTGAGTACACTTATTTATGTGTTTTGCATTTCTTTGTAATTCCATTAGTTCGTCTCCATTTAGAATCATCTTTCCATTCGGAAAGATATTTCCATTATCTTTCCAAAATCTAAATTGATTCGCTATTATTTAAATGTAAGACTTCCATGTACTCAATAATGTACGCAAACTTCTTTTAGGGGGTGGGGAGGGGAGATGTTCACATTTTAAAGAACACGTAGACAAAAGTGCCGTGGGGAAAACTTACGTTGAAAATTAAAAATCTTTTGATCAATGGTTGGAACCCTTCATCTTTTTATATATCAAAAGGCTCCAAATAAATACACCCTTCTGTACGTCATTAGACACATACTAATCTTATTACTTTCAGTGGGGATTGCGCGATTTCTTTAAAAAATATTTTAGTCATATCATAATTAATGTACAAATATTCAATATTTAACTTCTTAACCTCGTTGTAAGCATGTTTTTGGTATAAAAATACTGCACATCTGTAATTCTGTAGTATAATTCATCTATTAGTATTCTTATCTTTATTTTTACCTTTAGGAGTGTTTATTTATGAAGTATTTGGGATTTAAACTTCAAGCTACAATTTTTTTCTGGATTTCAATGCAATTATTTCTTAATGTACGATTAAGTTTCGATCAAAACAAAGAGATTCATACAAAACCAGTTATTTGTAAAAATATATCCCTTTTAAAGATATTTTGTGTTGTAAAATGTAATAATGCAATTCAGTGTCTTAGGGGTCCGGTCACCCCCCATAGCCCTTGATTTTTTTTTCGATTGGTTATAATCCTACGTATATATTAAGCAAAATTTAATTATATATTTGTTATTAATAATGAATTTTATTAATGAATGCTAAGTATTTATTCAATAATTAATTTTGTACTGTTTTTGTTCCCGAAGATCGGCAAAATCAAAAGAATATACTGGGTACCGTAACGGAGCATGATACCAAAATGGTGGACTTTCGACCCTGGACCCCTCCCTTAAAAAATTTTTGTGTGCGCTACTGATGCAATTTAATGCAATATAAAATCGTATACATATTATTCTTTTAAAACATAACACATTAAGTATTCTTATTTATATTAATATACACATATAAATATATAACCTCCGTGCAAATAAGTTCGGTGAATGGCTTTTTCACTCGCTGGTAAAAGTTGATACGTAACTAACTGTATGTGTGCGTGGTTGTTTGCATAAACTTTATTTCGTTTATAAATTTGTTTTTCTACGCGAAAGTTGGCAGTGTAGCATTGCAGTGACATTGTAGAATAAAACTAAATTGGAACAGCGTGCCAAAACGCGACTTTGTTTTAAGTCAGGACAGTTTGCAAAATAGTGTCATAAAATGCCTTTACCGGTGTTTGGAAAAGATAATATGCCTGTGGAGTATATGTACGAGGGGTATCGACATTAAAGAGAATCAACAAAACATGACCACCGAAATGAAGTTAATCCTAAAAGGCTCCTTTTCATGAGGTTTGTGCTTTGTACACATATTGTGCATAGTAGCAGATGGCGATTACTTTAAAACACAATAATTCTTCTTTGCAGACATGTGAGTGAATACCTTTTGTGTATAATATATGATTCATTGACTTTTCAACAGATATTACTTATATACATGACCAAAATCATTACTTATGATTGATTGTCATTCAAGCTACAACATACTGAACTGAGAATTTATGTTTAAAAAAATGGAATTCAACTCACCTGAGCTCTGCCTGGGATGGTGAGAATCACTCCTTCGCCTGTCGACATCGTGGTCCTTGTCCATCCTCTTTCCATCGGACTCTTTGATCCTTTGTTCGCTCTCATCCCTGTCGTCTAAGTCGTCGTCTTCACATCTATTTCTGGGAGACCACGTCATTTTGTTCTCCTTCTTCAGCCTCCTCCTCGCATTCGCGAACCAGGTCGAGACCTGCGTGAGGGTCATTTTGGTGATAATGGCCAGCATGATCTTCTCTCCCTTCGTGGGATAAGGATTCTTCCGGTGCTCATTCAACCACGCTTTCAAGGTGCTTGTCGTCTCCCGAGTTGCGTTTTTTCGTCTTGCACCGTTCAGATCGACTCCATATCTGTTAGAAAAATAGTGAACAATCAGTCGGCTCTGGATTAAAATTTCTGCAATTCATCGCTTCTCAAACTGTGGGGCGCACCCCCTAGGGGAGCCGTGATAACCCAATGGAGGAGGGGGAGAGCTTATGGAAATAAAGGATTATTTAAAAAGTTCTTAATTTAAAGGAAGTAAATCAAAATATACATTCTGACATTGTAAAAGGTAAAATACACACATCTAAGCCGATTTATATAATACGGTAATAATACTTGTAAGTGTATCAGTACTGCACAATGTATTTGATAATTAATTTATCAATACTGAAACTCAGTGACGCAACAGCCCATTAGATCCAGGACAAACCGTGCCCATCCCAGTTTACGTGACCATTGGGCGCTGAAGTGCATGAGCAGATGTCCCGATCAGTCTGAAGCGAGACTCCCTGTGTTTAAGTCCCCAAGCAAGCTTGGTACTCATTTATCGACACACTTCAGTAGGGATGAAAGGCTGAGCCAACCTCGCCAAATCCGGAAATAGAACCCGTACCTGTAGTGTGGAAGCGCGGTATGCTACCACTTGACCACTGGGCCTTAATTTATCAATACTAGCAACATAATATCTTATTAACTACTATATAACATAGCACTTATTCTATTACTTAAAAGCAGCTTTTTTATTATCTATTACTTAAAAGTAGCACATACAAAATTATTACTTATATTATTATTAAATATATTATTATTGGATTCAATACATCATTGTTATTGTATGGGAGAGGAGAGGAAAATTATGATTAAAAATTGGGTTGCAAATATTGAAAGTTTGAGATGCACTACTGTAATTGAAACTGTTACATTACAAAGTAAAGTATTAATTAGAAAGATTTGTTCTATATTATCAGATAAATCTTCAGCTGAGTTGTTAGCTTTTAAAATCATTCTGTATAAAATGTTGAAATTCAAATATGAAAACAGAGATTCAGTCTCTAGTGTGTACATTTGAAGATTTTATTCATATAAATGTCATGGGGGGGGGCAGACTTATTAATTCATCGTTCCGTAATTATGACTGTCTTCTCCTAGCGCAAAAAATTAGGGCCCAATTTTAATATATTTTTTCAAATATAAAAAAACACCGAAAACATTAATTTATATTCTGGCTTCACAGTTCTATAGAGAGCAGCATATTTCCTTAAACTCCTCGTTTTAAACTGAGGTGGTTCATTTATTCTGGTATAAAATAGTGTTTCGTATTTTTTTTCCAGAACTGTAATGCTAAATAAACTATGGTTTTACGTGTTTAAACGAAAAAAATATGTATTTATGGAATATTTGGAAGTTTTTAAAAACATTATATTATAAAAAGATGTACAAGATATACTGTACAAGTACTGTTGCAAGTTTTCATGAAAACTGAGACATGTCTCTGTTTGAAATATATTTAGTGAAGACTGCCTCGAATATTAAACATTATGATATTTGCACAATGTGTTACATTAGTGAATAAAATTATTAAAACGATAAATATACTGTTTATGCATGGATTAATTTTTCAACATCATTGCAGAGAATTCAATCGATTAATGTGTCGATCTTTTTTCATCAATAAGTGCTATCTATCTATTAAATTATTCATGTGTCATTCATTAACTATTCATTAAACTATCATTACTGTCGATCTATTAAATTATTCATGTGAACTGTTATAAGTATTATTAAATATCTAAGAAACAAAACTTTCCATAAGAATCTTAATGATATATATAGATACACAATTTTACACAAACTCAATAATCGGTTTTAATAATGCATTGTATATGGGATCACAAATATTTCTGAAAGGAACATCTTAATTCTTTCTATTTTGAGTCCGATGTTTATCTCAATGATTAAGAATTATTTTTAAAACCAAATTTTTTTTTTTATTTCAACAAATATATTTTTATTTCCTAAAATTAATCAACTAATTCATAACCAATCCTAATTGCTTAGTTTCATTCTCGTTTTTCTTTATTAATTCAATTTCTTTTTAGTAATTAAATCTAAGAAAATCAACGTAACGGCAGGACAAACTATGATCAATTACAACGAAATACTCCGAAGTGCAAGCTAAAATACGGCAATTTATATAGAATTCAAAAACTCATCAGTAATAACACTTTGAAAGTGAGTCAAGATAACAAAAATCACAACACGCACGAAGAGCTTCCTTCTCCTAAACTTCATTAAAACGTGGTGACAAATGGCCATAGTACTATTACGCCTTTCGTTTCAAATCAATAACCATTCATAATATATACGCACTGGCTAGAGAGCTTCCATTGCTGAAAGGCTAATGTTTAACTGATTGTCCGGTCCGCTATTAATATTTACATACCGAAAGTAGTGGTCAGTCGTCGGGGGCAATTATGGACAAAATTGCACTCCACGCTAATGAATGTTTCTATGTAGAGATCTGAGCTTTCACTCTGCACGATATTATCACGGAAAGCACGCGCTGCAATCTCCACCCCCGTTTAACATCCCCCTTTTCTGTGGCACATCTGACTGTCCACCCCCTCTCCAACAATTTAGTTTATTTTACGTGATTCACACTAAAATGGATCGATTGGATCTCGCATGCAGGAATTCCGGACGTGTTGGTATAACGGATTTTCTTAACTTTTAGTTAATTGCGGAGACAAACAGTGCATGGTATTTTGTATAAATAAATCTCACATTATGTTTTTTTTTGTTTTAAATACTATCGGAATTTACGTTACTTATAATCTAAAAGGATGTAAGGAAATATTGTTCTGAGTTTTTTATAGTTCTGTGCTGCGTTTTAGGCCAGGGGTTAGCCAACTTTTGAGACGGAAGAACCAATTTGCAGGTGAAACAAGACAATGAACCATCAAAAAGCCTAAAAAAAAGAGAGCCTAAACTATTTATATGTATACGCTTACGCTGGAGGGGGGCGGAGGGCTCTCGTAGAATGATCATGACTTTCGTGCTCCAATCAATTAATTTCTATTATATTTAATTAGAGATAAGTTAGAGATAAGTGTTTCAAAATGTTGATAATAAAATGCTTCAAAATGTTGGCACAAATATTTACAGGGGTTTATTGAATCGTATCTATCCACATAATTGGCAATACAACTGAAGTCGATAGTAAAGTAGATTCCTCAAAAATTAGATGAAAGAATAAAAATAAATATAAGAATTAGATATTCCAGATATCAAAGCTTATACAAAAAAAAGCAAAATGATTTATGGAGAAACGTATTTATGAAATATAATTTACGTTTGTATATTTACAAAACTCCTAAATCATAGTACTTAACTTCAATTACAGAAAAAATTTTTTGTAATCAACTAATGAATATTTTTATCTAACTGTTGTAGAAATAATTAACGAGAAATATATTAAGAAGTAAGTAGAAAAATATGTGTTTTTCAGCAATAAACAACAAAAATAAAATAATTATATCTAAAGTTCATTTTCTTAGAAAAACTTGCAACAGAATTACTATTTCATATTTCTAACTGATTTATATATACATATACGACTTATGAAATAAAACTCAAAATACATTTTACATAACAAATAATAATTCAAAGGAACTATTTAACTATCCTTGAACACAGTTATTTAAAATTTAGTTCTACTTCAGAGGAAGTAAATAAATATTGAATTGCTGTAAATATCAAAGGACTAAATTAAATATGAATAATTGTTTTAAAAATTTTAAACACAAAAACGATTTTTTTAAATTAATTATATTACAGTTGCTTGATACACATAAGAGAGGAATATTTCGTTGCATAATTTAATTTTATGAAAAAAAAAAAAAAAACTTCTATGTTTGTTCTGATTAGTTTTTCCTATAATAAAACTAATTCCTTTCAATCATTAATGCTTTTTAAAGTTTTTTTATTCCACACGTTTTATTAATATATAATCTTATAATATCTCCTGTAAACCAAACAATTTCGTTATCTTTAATGTTTATAAAGTATTAAACCAATTTCACAGATCATTGATGATCTCCAGTCAACATGAAACAAATAATATTTAAGTCCAAGTTTGTTCGTAACCACTGTTCGCAAATGTGTGTATATATGTGACTAATAGTGTTTTACCCATTAAATGATCCATGGAGAGTAAGCAATTTACAAAAATCTTTGTTCGTTCATTGCTTGGATACTATTAATCCATATGCGTGTACTTAGCCACGCGCTCTATGTCTGTCAATTCAAGTCCTATTGGCACGAAAATTCACATGCGTCTTTCTATCCAATCCTAATAATTATTTGCCCACGTACCTTCAGCACCGCCCATTTTTGAATTGATATGGACTGGTCTGATTCGCACGATGGACGCAAACAGTTGAAACATGAATTATGAAATCAGTTCGTGCACAAAAGCGCGTGTGGGTGCATTTGGCGCATTGTCCATTAGGTCATGACACCTGGACTTCGCGGGAAAAGTTTCACTTTGTAAAACGTGTCAAAATTACGCCAGGTGGGACAAAAGAAATAGCAGTATTTGTATTTTTAAGCCCAAATGCATTCGCGCTTAGATTTGTTCAAAGAATTTTGCGGGGCACCTGGTTTAGTGTCAAAAGTTTAAATGAATTTTCGGGATTTGATTGCATACTTTAACGACCGTTGAGCAGAGGGGGGAATAGACAGTTAATATATAAATGTATCCTTCTTTCCTCAAAAGGAAAATGGATGAAAATATTTAATTAGATTAAGGCACTGTTTCTCAAACTGTGAGGCACAGCCCCCTGGAGGGGGGCATGATAACTCTACAAGGGGAGGGGTGGTTGGATAATCGAAAGGCCTGAAAAAAAGCATTATTTAAAAAAATTATTAATTTACTGAAAGGAAGCAAAACAAAATACATTCTGACCGTAAAAAAATACACATTTACACTGATATAATACACTTATAAAAATGTATCAGTACTGCACAATGTGTTTCATAATTAATATAACAGTACTAATTTAAAATCAAGTTTAATAATTACCAGTGACCCTATGGGCATGTGTCATAAAATTTAGTACTTATCTTGATAACTTCTAGGATAATTTACGCCAAATTATATTATTATTGAATTCAATACATTGTTATTGTATGGGGGTTGAAAATTGGGTTGCAAATATAGAAAGTTTGAGAACCACTGGATTAAGAGATTTCACAGGGATTTAGGAATTTGAAAACGGCGCCTAAAATATATTTTCTCACCATAACTCCAAATTACATGTTCCCCACTAAGAATTACGTATATTCACTATGCTTTTATGATTAATGAAAGAAATATTAATGTTAAACTTGATTTCTTTATATTTTACTTTTGCAACAAAGTCAAAAAATATATATTTAGTTTTATAATTAAATTTTCTAGTTAATAAAGGTACGAGACATTTGAAACCTTTCTGCTACGGATTAAAAAGTAATTTGAAATAATTAGGGATAAAAGTTATTCCTTAAAGGTACTTATTTACAAATATTTTCTAAAACAGATTGTTAAAATGTGTAATAATTTGTAATAATCTGTATTTAGATTAATACTGTAATAGTTTTAAGCAAATTAATATCTTAAAAATAATATAAAACGAGTAAGAAACAATTAAAATAGAAGAATTTAGTAAGTATTCTCGAAGATGAAAGTAGTTGTAATTTAAATTCATTATAAATTATATTCGTTAAAAGGTTCCTCATATCTATAACTACAGATTTTTGAGTTGAAACTTTTGAAAATTATAAGAAACAAAGACCTGAAACTAAAGATATTTAAGGTGCATCACGTTACTAAGCATCAAAAGTGGATGGGAGCTGCTAAAGTTTTTTAAATGGAGGTTTTGCTGAAATCTGTTTCTTTTAAGAGAAAAAAAATTGGACTTGCAACATTTTTTTTTAATGGAAAATAATACAATTACTCTTTTTATCTTTCTCACATTTGTCATAAGTTTTATTTGTATTCATAGTGATGTTATTTCGTTTTAAATTTTCAGCAGACACTTCGAAATGCTTCAAAATAAATTTAATTGTAAGGAACAACAATGCTCTTATGATTCATAAAAAATTTAAGCTATTTCAATAAGATTTTTATGATCTGAAAAGTATTATTATAAGATAAAATTTTTTTATATACATAACAAGGTGCTTAGCAAGGTGTTTTTAGAACTTATTTCCTTCCTTCCTCAGTGGCTCGACATTCCAAGTCCCTGGCCTTCTCAAGAAGCCTTTTCCGGGACAGCCTTCTTCTTGCTAGTGTTCTCCAATTCTTAGTTCTCAAAACTAGGTGATCTTTTTCTAGGCCATCAATCCATCTAAGATTTGTCCTGCCCTTTCTTCGTGTGAGAACTTATTTAGCTTACTCAAAAATGTGGGAAAATTTAATTAGCAGAAATACTACATTTCCTGCCATTTGAATATTTCTAAAGACAGAAAGGATAAGAAAAAGATAAATGATATTCACGCAGCTATAAAAATGTTTAACTTACCAAAAAGTGGAATTCTTTTGCAATAAATTAGAGATGAAGATTTTGTAGACATGAATTGTTCGTGTGCATAATAATTTTTTTTTTAAAGAAATTTCGTATTTGTAAATAGCTACAAAGTGCAAATTATTCACTTTTCTTTGTACTTTTCAAAATTCGACTAGTTTGTTCATTATTAGTATACGATGATTTTGATTCGCATATTTTTTATGAATGTTATATTTCAATAACGCTAAATTTTCTTTTTTGGGGGTCCTTTTATCTATTTTATAAGTAAATAATTTCAGCTCAATCATGATGTTTTTCAAAGATTTTTTAAAGGTATTTATTTTAAAATATTATAAATTGCACATACGGTATTTTCTGCGTAGTTTATTGTAAAAGTATTTATAGCTTTTTATTTCTATTTAGAGAGAGAGAGTGCTATTGTTATCATATGATTAATTCAATATTTTATAGTGCAACACACGTTTTTAACTAAGTATGTATAATATTTTGTTAAAGAGCTCCTTTTATCAACTCCATAAAAATATTCCTTCCTGTTATGTCCCACACCAATACATAAAGAAACATTATTTGGATTTTTTCCCAATTCTTTTCATAATATGTTTTAAAATAAAAACAAGTTATAAACACTCAGTAGCGGAGAGAGTACTTCATTCCATCTTCCCTTCTCAGACTTAACGTAGGACAGCTTTAACATCATTCGAAATAAGCGTTCATGAATGACGCAGTACAAAGCTCCAGAAACGGGATGTAAAGGGTAAGAGAAAGAGGAGGCAAAAGAAAAAAAGAAAGTTGAAAAGCATTTCGTCGTGGTAATTGGATAGAAGGAGGGGGAGTTGAGGTAAGACATAACAGGGAGTATCAGTGGTCTCTGGAATCAAAGGGAGAAATGAACTGGGTTCTACAGATCCCTTAGATTCCCGTTTCCAGGAGGAAGATAGGGAAATATGCAAACTGAAGTGAGCGGGCTCAAGTAACTGGAAAAAGAGAAAGGAAAGTCTGCATACAAAAAAAAGCATACACAAGAAAAAAAAGAGGAACTGAGTAGACAGAAAAGAAAGGGAGGGAAAGAAAAATATTCAGTGGGTTGTGACGGCATAAAAAGTTCAACCGAGCGATGCAGAAAATTCTAAGCGTTCCACGCTTTTTATTTTTATTAACATTTTTTTTTTCTATTCTACTCTTTTTTTTTCTTCCTCTTTCAGACCCTCTATCCCATTATCGGGACTCGTAACTGAGTGAAAAATTGGCGTATTGACTCTCACGCCCCCTCCTTCATGGCGTTCGAATCTGACTGTGCTCATTACGGTCAATCCCTTCTTGCGGGCGCCCGGGCTTAGGTCCCCGTGAAGCCTTGTTCCTTGAGGCCCGGGATGTTTGTTCGACACGAAATCTATCAGTTCCACCCCTCTCTTTCCGTACGCCCACCCCACACCCGGGCTTATTCAAATGCCTTACTCGTGTCAGGTTTGGTCAGATTCATCGGGGCTGACTGATGTGGAAACAAGGAAAAGAACTAAACAAAAAACTAAGCCCCCTTTCCCCTTTTTCTCTCTCTGACGTTATCTGTTTATATACTTTTTACATATATAAATGCCTTCCAGGCACAAATTCCACGCATATATCTGAATTTGTGCATGCCTGCATACATCCGCCCACCTTTGCCACTATGCTGCCTCCATGGCTTATTTATATTTCGCCGCAACTATGGGCTTCCGCGCCCAGCACTTTTCATTTGTATACGGATTTTTTTTCCTTACCCGGCATTTCGCATTTGTTGTTTTTCAAAACCCTCTCTCTCACTTTTTCTGTGTGTATGTGTATGTATGCAAGCGTGTGTATATGTGTATATAAATATACACACGCATAAAAACTGCGTGCATTTTTTTATTTGCTCTTTTTTTTATTCCTCCGGCCTCCCTGTTTTCATTTTCGGTGTTTTTGCATTTGAATGACAAAGTGGGAGAAGATGTTTTTTTATTTTTTATTTATTTGCTTATTTTTTTTTACCTAAGGTGAAAATTCGCTAGCGAATGTTTTGCATGCGTTGTGCAAGATGAAAACAGTGGAAAGAGAAAAACTAGGGAAAACGGGACGGGAAAAAAAGGTACCAAATTCTTCTAGATGAGAAAATACGTAGATATATTTATATATATACATATAGAAAAAACCGGCAAATGGAAGAAAAGGAAAATATCACTTTCAAAAACCAAGATATTTTGATGCAGCCTGAACATTCTCTACGGAGTTAGGTTTTTTATTTTATTTCATCCATTATGTTAAGGGCCGTTTTTTTTTCCACCACGAAACTCCGGGACTCTTTGTAAATGTAATCGGAAAAAGTTGCCGATGCATTTTTATTGTGTAGGACAAGTTTCCTCCGCTCTTTTTCTCTCTGGCTTTTTCTGTAAAAATACAGAATTGAGTTGAAAAGCGAGTCATTTTTTTCCCTCTCTGGCTTTTTTCCCCTCCCTATGTCTTCAGTATTGTTTTGCCAGATGAAGATATATTTTCTTACTCCAACTAAAGGCGAGTGTGAGCCAGAAAAATTTGCATGTCAGTGCAAGGAAAGGAATTCTTTTAGCTAATGAACGTGGCAAAAAAGAAAAAAAAATGGAAGAGTGCACTGTGCGCTTTTAAACTTTAAAAAGAAAACCCTGTTGTAAGCAAAAAAAAATATTAAAAAAAATATTTCGGAATAAATTTAAGTAAAGGATGTATAAAAAACTATGTGCAATATTAAAATTTACAGTATTTTTATATTTTTATAGTAAATTGTACTTAACATAGCAATTATTTTTTTTTATTTTTTTTATTACTAATGGTAGATAATGAACAGTTATTAACAGAGTTCCTCAATCTACCTAGTACATTCACCGAAAGCAGGTATCTCTTTTTAGTGCGGTGCCATATAGGCGGATACCAATCGCTGCAGGTAATTTTCACGTCCAGTTTTTCCCCCTAGAGGAAGGCACCTGAGCTCTGACGATGCGAACCTGTACTAGGATGTAATTTTGCCTAGAGTGCCTCCCTAGGGATCTTTTACATGCCGTATAATAATACGACATGGCCGCTGTCGATTTTCTGCATCATGAAAATCCATCGACTTGGGCTGGGGTCGAACCCGCAACCTTGGGTGCAGAAGGGCAGCGACAAACCAATCATGCCACCCAGCCAACATTTTTTAAATTTCCGAACTTAAATTATATTTGGACATTGTGATTTTAACTAATTAGTAATCTTGAGAAGCCCAGTGGTGAAGTGGTAGCGTATCTCTCCTCCACACCACAGGCCCAGAGATCGAACTCCGAGTTGTCAAGGGCAATTCGGCCTTTCATCCCTTCAGTGAGTCGATAAAGAAGTACCAAGCTTACTTGGGAACTAAACACTGGGGCGTTTCGCGTCAGACTGACCACCTGACCAGAGCATCTGCTCTTGCACCTCAGCACCCAGGTTCACGTAAACTGAGTTGGGCGCAGTAGGCCTTGGATCTCAAGGACTGTTGCGCCACTGAGTTTAGTTATAAAGTCGAAAAAAAGAACCCTTTCTAGTCTGGAATCAAAAAATTGTCCAGTAACTATTAGTCCTTATTTTAAAAGTGTGCTTCATAATATTCACCAATAGTATCTTTAACTGTAAAATTTTTTTAATTAATATCCTATGTGTGTAAGTGACAAGTCAGACACTATTTATACAGTTTATTCCGCATATCAAGGTTATTCTTTACCTTAACACATTTTTGAAATTTAATATATATTTGGAATAACATCAAACTCCATTTATAAGTGTCAGAAATAAAAAAAATAAAAAATAAATAAAACATCATTTATTCTTAATAATGCTAGGCAGACTTATTTTTAGCTTCATGGTATTTTTAAATAATAAAAATAATTGAGAAACTTAACCGCTTATGTCAGGTAGGCTGATCTACTTACCCATTAGGAAAAGGATATCCAGCTAAGGCGGCTGAATCATAGGGATAATACATAGATGCAGCATAAGGTAGACTTCTCCAAGCTTCTAAATTGTCCTTTAAGTCGAATCCGTTAGCCTATGATAGAAAAATAAATTCTTAATGCCTGGAACATAGTAATAAAGCTTAGAATCAATTTTAATGAAAATTAATGGATGTAAAAACAGTTTTAGTAACATTTATATCCTTTTATTCGTCATTTTTTATCTCTCGTTATATTCATTGCTCGTATATTTCTACTGCATTATCTCAGGGTTTTTTTATAGAAAAAAAAATATGTTGATTTTTTATTTATCCTGAATATTTTAATAATACCGTACTTATTCCAATATAAGCCACACTTTTTTTCCGATGTCAATGTTACTGAAAATCGGGTGCGGCTTAGAATCGAAGTCGAAATAATTCATTGGATGGAGGAAATTGGACATGATACTGAGGATTATAGAAATGACAGGTTTAGGCTTAGATATTTAATAGTGGTAAAATGAATTAATAATTCACTTATTAGCTCATTTTTTTTAAATTTCGTATCAGATATCTATGAACCCTTTTACACTATTTTTTATTTTTTCACAAAAACGTGGCGAGAACTTAAGAGTGTGGCTTAGAATCAATAACGGCTTAGGTTCGAATAAATATGGCAATCATTTTCCTTTAGATTATTTCACTTAAAAACTTTGTTCTTCGAGAATTCATTTTTCCTACTATATAAATTTTCCTCTATTCAATATATATATTTTTACTTTTATGAGTAGTCATAGAGTATCAGAAATGTAGAAATTAATAATTAAATTAGAAAAACGTGCTAAAATGTTGAATATTTTCTAACTAAAGCTGTTAAAATATATTTTTATTTATCAGTGCCAAAAAAATGTAACTAAAGGAGAGAAAGAAATGTATCTACATTTAAATTGTAGAAACTCTCTATATCAATAAAATAAAATTCCACTAAACTCAATAACTAAAAAAACTAAAAAAAGCACATTCTTCGGTCTTTTTCTTTTTTTAAATAAAAAATGTGGAAGGTATGAAACTTAAGATACTAAGAGTTCTCTACAATAGCCAAAAAGAGATCGTAAATAAAATCCTGTTTTGGTTTTCCGAAACTACTTTTTGTAAATAGAACCCAACAGAAAAATAATGTTCCAATACAGTTCCTAAATTGTAAAAAGAACATGTGAAATGCGTTCTAAAATTAAAGTTATGAATACCGAGCAATAAATAAACGTTGAAAGATTGTTGTTTCTATGAACGTATGTATTTAGTTGAGCATTTCTACTCCTTTTATGAATCGTCGTTTACATACTCCTAAGTTTATTTTTCTGCACATTTTTTTTCCGCCTATCTCACTCAAAAAGATGACAAAAGAGTGAAAAGAAAATCACTCCCATTTTAATAATTTTTTGCGGAATCTTGAACAAAAGACCATCATATGTTTTTAGCGTTCAACGAGCCAGAACGAGTTGTTTGATCGAAGCCGCCCAAAAAATTCGGGTCCTTGGCCGGTGACGTCATCACATGGACGTCACTGTGTGAAGCCGGCAGACGCGATTCCTTAACGAATCTGACTTATCTACCATCTTTCCGATTCTTTTACGAGTAATAGTAATCCTTCATATCTCTATACTATTTGCAATATAGTCAAGTAAAATAAAATTCAATCTATCAACAAAGTCACACACACACAAAAAGAAAAGAATAAAAGATATTTTGGGTTTCATTTCTGATAAACAATACATTTCATGATTAATAAATAAGATAAATTTAATCAATGGTATCGGTAACGCCTGATACATATAATTTCGTATAACACATGTTTTAAAAAATTTGAAAGAAATTAGCGTTAAATTAATAATTTTCACTTAAGGTATCCGACTACGTCCGCGGAACCGTGATTTTAAAAAGCGCATAAATGGATAATTTTCATGATATTTAGTGTCATTTGTGGCGCACACAAGGGGAGGCCCTGGGGGTCCGGACCCCCCTCCGAAGCCCTTGATTTTTTTCCCGATTGATTCTAATTCTAAGTATATAGTAAGTAAAATTTAATTAAGTATTTGTTATTACTAATTAATTTTATTAATTAATGCTAATTATTTGTTCGATAATTAGTTTTTTATTGTGTTTTGTTCCCAAAAATCGGCAAAATCAAAAGGAGTATGATACAAGAATGGTGAACTTTCGACCCCGCCCCCCCTTGAAAAATTCCTGTGTGCGCTACTGAGTGTCACCTAGATTAGAATACATGTATAAAATTGTTTTAAGGAGAATTTGACAAAAAAAAATTATTTAAAAACAATATTTCGGCAAAAAATTAACTTAGAGAGAATAATCTTTTTTTTAAAAATGTTCTCCTTTTGTGAAAAATGCTTCTATTATAATAATATTTTGCCTGTATATAGCTCAGACCTCTGTACCGATGATGAAACAGAACTATGATTTTGATGATGATGTACAGAACTATGATTTTTGAAAAATTCACATTATTTTCAGAGTTACAATCCATTGAAATAATTATCGGCGTTTTTTTCTTAAAATTTCTCCCCTCTGTTGTCACAAAACATGGATAAACCCACTTCTAAGCTATATATTTCAAAAATTCTATTTGAGCCTCTGTACAGAGGTCTGCGCTATAATATTTTGAAAATGGGTCATTCTATGTTCATTTTTTGTCAAAATATTGTACTTAAATAATTTTTTATTGCAATACTATTCTTAAAACAATTTTATATACATTTTCTAATCAAAGTGACACTAAATGTCATAAATATTATCCATTTAGGCGCTTTTGCAAAATCACGGTTTCGAACATAGTTGGATACCTTAAAGAAATCAATGACTTCAAAATGTTTTCTAATTGAAAATCACAATAATAAGAAGGTAAATTTTGATTAAAGCTTTATAATAACAGCAGTTGCTTTTTATATATTTTGCCAAAGCAAGTGGATTAATTATTTAAAATTTAAATAAACGTTTGACATCATTTTATTTTATGTATTCATTTAATTAGACACTAACATGATGAACACATATAAAGTACCTATTGCTGATGCCCAATGAGTTATTAAATTTTTAGAAAATGAAAATTTTAATCTATTGAAATTTGCCATAAACTGTGCCAATAATTTGATATAGACATTTCCTGTAAGAAATAGAGTAAGTTACTTAAATGCTCGTGAAGTTGAAAATGTGGCTCACGTAATCGTCAAAATTCAAGTCTAACTGGGGCGAACATTCAATAAATTTATTGCTTTTTTCTTGAAGAAAAAACGAATAACAGTCAACAAAATTAATGAAAAAATGATTATACATATGTTAGAAAAGTGTACACGCACACACAGTTCATTGTTAAGAATAAATTACAATTTCATAAAATCACAGCTAGGTGTTAAATTTTGAATATAAATAAAAATAAATTTGCAAGAACAGTTATTTCAATCTCTATCAAGCAAAAAGAGTGGAATTTTCGATGTGAATCTTGCGACGAAAGTCGCATCGATGCACCTATGAAGCAAGTAAGCCAGTATGGAATGCCTCTTAAAAACTGTTCCATTGAATGTAAAAATTCGGTTTTGTTTATCTGTTGGAAATGTTCCCACTGCTATTTTTCAGAGTATTCACAGTATAAACCTTCAATTAATGCATGGCATTACTGTGAACCTTTTGCGGAAATTAAAATTACATCTATCCAAAAGACACTCCCTTTCGAAATTCAAGAAAATGTTCCTTCTCCAGGATAGTGCGAGATACACGTACTAAAAAAAATAAAGTAGCTTCAATGACGAACACATGAATATATTCTCTTCAGTTCGGGCTTAGCACTTCCAAACTAACATTTTCTTGGACCCCTCTCAAAAAAACGCAAAGAGGAGACATTTTTTCATCAAATGAAGTAGAAGAATTGTGCGCGATTGGCTTTATGCACGTCTGATATCTCTTTATAACACAGGAAAGAAAAAAATCCGAATTATGTTGGAAAAATGAGTATATCTTAAAGAAAAGAACACAGAAAAATACTAATGGTGTAATATGGATAAGAAATGCTTCACACAGAAAAGACATTCTAAAAAGTCTCACTTATATTTGATCTACCCTCGGACGCTTTCTTCTGAGATTTATATCATTCTAAATCATCTTAACCCCTAAATTACATACCTACCATACTTTTGAACACATCATACTTTTGATTACCTATTTTGATATATCTGTTATTAATTTGATCCAATTAGATAATCTATTTTTCCCCTCTACCCATTAAAATGCTTATTTTAACTTCAGTAGATATGTGTTAAAGACTTAATGGAAACCATATCCATTAATAAATTTGCCTTTAATCTTGATTTAAATAAAACTCCTACAAAATATTTATATTTAATTTTTGTTTGGAGGGGGAGTGGGGAGTGTTAATGGAGGTATTACAGGAATTTTTTTTATGTGGTATTGCCATAAGTTTTATTTCTGAGCATTAACTTTTAAAAGCCATATAGTTCCTACTAGTTCTGCCTTTAACAATTAATTCATTTTAGATTAATTTTGACTTGTTTAAATCACATATATTATTAAAAAACATCTATTATTATAAACAACAAAGGAAAGGAAAAAAGATTCCTAGATAAAGTAAAGTAGTTTCCCCAAAATAAAAATATTATTTCTATCAATATTTAAAATATTATGATTAAAAAAACCGGAAAAGTATATAAATATGCAAAAGGGTTTCAAATTCCTATAGAAACATAATAAATTATCTCTTTGTACAGTCAACAAGAAAGTAATTCAAAGAAGACAAATAAAAATGCAAGCATAACTAAATATACTTCCAAAACATTATATTGTAAGGCTAAAATATTTAAAAATACTAAAATGTAAGGCATTTGCAGCTTTTAATATTTTAACACTCTAAGCTATAATTTGTTACTTCAGCATCAAACTATATGAATACATTTATGTGGTAATGTTATATCTAACTAAATCTGACATAACGCGCAATGAAGGTCTTACAAAGATGCAGAGAATGCTAAAAAGCTGAACTTTTTACTTGCTTTAGCTTTACTTGCTAAAAAGCTGTTTTCATCCTTTTTTATACTGCATTTACTTATAACAAATTCGTTAAGAACTTTCTTACAATTTCACCAAATATACCTAAATTGATCATTTTTTTCAGAAATTAACTTATTATGGATATATAGTAACTACGATTTCTTAAGAAATTGTCACTATTCTAATATAGGAGGTCAGAGATCAGTCATAAACTCTGGTCACATGTAGCAAGATATATTTTGCACGTAGACAACACTAGAAAATATATACTTAATATAACCAAGTACATATTTTTAGACAAAGCAATTTTATAGAGAGTAACTTAAAATAAGTTCATTTACATTATAAAATTACAAAAAACTTCTTTTGAAATACTTCAATTCCTTCAAAAGGCCATAAGTTACGAGTTCCAGAAAACTAAAAGTATCTAGAACAGGGATGGTGAACCTTTTTGAGACGTGGGTCAAATTTCGTTCATATTTTTTAGTACTAGCACGTGGAAAACTAATGCTCATTTGCACCAGAGTTAAGTTTAAATTTATTTATTTTTTTAACTCAGTATTTTTAAAACTAAACATCTTCAAAATTCAATTGGCTTAACGGGTAAAAAAGAAGTTTCTTTCTACAAACATAACTGAACATAGCCTTACAAAAGTGCATTTTATCCGAAGAAAGTGCTTTAAGTACAGTTATTTGCTTTGGTTTTTGATCTTTTTCAACAAACAAAATGTGAGTAAAATTGTACACTTTATTTGATATTTTGTAAACACTCTTTTGCTTTATTTCAAATCCTACATATTTTCGTCTACAATCGTTGTCATTTGCGTAACTTTAGAACTGTAATGATCAAACTGAAGGTTATAGACAGCATTTAAATTGCTTTTGTGTCAATGCAGTGCTTGAAAAAATTCAAATAGAATATAAATAATCCACACTAATTAGAAAATCTAAATAAACCCGCGTAAGCAAATAAGTGGTTTCCTAGTAATCGTGGGTCAGTTAAAAAACTTGCGTGGGTCAGTGTCTGACCCACGGGTCATAGGTTCGCTATCACTGATCTAGAAACTAAAATCCCTGTATTACACTACGGAATTGGTAGTCCGATTTCAATAAAGCTAAAATTATTTTAAATGTATTGAAATACAAAGTAAAAGATGTGAGAGAACTAGTATAAAATCTTACCCTTAATGATCCCCTCTCCTTCAAAACTTCTTATATTTCGCACTTTTGGCACATATAATAAGTTTTTTAAACATTTGTGTTTAATGTGTGCATTAATTCTTAAATATGTATTTCTGTTCAATACTTAATTACTTCTCCGTTGTTTTTCATACCATAGAGTAGGGCTCATTATATAAGGCTTGTTTGAAAAATGTATTGGTTTGAAATCTATTCCAGAGGTAATATAATACTGTTTCTACTACTCATACTTTAACTTTTGGAAACATTGTAGTTACTTTTTTCTACCATTTCACATGATTTAAAATAACTGTATGCAAATGGGCCAGTGGTGGAAGCGAATAGGTGCAACTGTCGATTATGTAACGTTGGTGTCTCCTTTTGTTGCTCTCTTTCTCTCTCCAACAGCCCATGCAAAGTGTTTCTACAATAGCGTCGTAAAAGACAAACATTTAATGCACATACGCTCGGAACAAAAAACCATAACCCACCGTATATTTTATTCCTAGACAGGCTAAAGTGGCCCTCGGTCCACATGCCGCCCTTGCCATTACACATCATTTTCTCTTCTGTAAAGGTTAATTGTAGCAGCGTTCTGGCCACTTCGGTTACAAAACCTTTGTTGCTATAACGGTTGTAAATAATTCCAACAGAGACAAACGAAAATAAATTTCACCAAGAACTAAAAATAAAGAGAGAAAAAAAAAGCTTTCACAGTATTCTTCTCGTATGTCAAGTTTTTCGCCGAAAAAGGCCTGAAAAAAATCAGTTTCGACTTTCGTTGTCTTATTTATTTATTTTTTTTTTCGATCGTAATTTGTTTGAAAAGACATGTCCAAACATAATTACTTAATGTGAATAATGTGTCCCTATACAGAAAAGTCAATTTATTACTTCCATCTTGATTATTATATGAAGGTAAATTTTTCCTTGTTGCGAATATTCAAAGTAATATCTTAATTTTGGAGGCTGGATAATTCCAAATTCTCATGTATTTAATTGTTTTAAATAAAAAAAGATCACGATGACTTTACATAAGGTGTTCATTCAATACAATTGTTAAAGTATTGAATTTTTATTATAATCATGAATATTATTAGTTGTTTTGATGGAAATTCTATTATAACCCTTTTTTATATATTCATAGTTCTAAATGTTAATATGTAATTACAGTAGAATATAATATATTGCACAATAAAACTTTTATTTCTTAGAGAGACTAGTGTATTAGGTAATTACAATAATAAACTTAAGCATTGTCATTACAATGTAAATTAAACTGATAATTCTAGCAAGCATCTATAAAAATAACACTGTTAAAAACAGATTGAAATTAACAATAAGAGAAACTAATATTAGTTTATTTTGAATAATTGCATTGCTTGACATTTTGCTTCCTAAAGTGTCATTATTATTCTTTTTTTAATAATGGCGTAATTTTATGTTTTCAGTGAAGGTCCAGAAAAAATATCCTTAAAAAATATATTTCTATCACCTGGTCTTAAAAGTGAAATAGAGATTTTTCATATTAGATTCTAGAAGCAAAAATAAGGATATTCTTTATTTTAAAAAATACATGCATTTTTTCTTCGACGTAAATTAATGATTAAATTATAAATCATTCATTTTGTATAAATGTTTGAAAACTACCAACAAATTGCATAAACATTCATTGATAAAACTTCATTAACTCTTGTGTATGTCCCAAATAGTGGAGAATGAATAAATTATGCTAAATTTAATAAGTGCTATTAGATTTGACAAAAAACATGAATATTTGAACAGATAACAATCTGTTAATTTAAATACTAAAAATAAACAGGTAATTAAAACAATTTGACCATGTTTTGAAATATTGGATTTATTTTTAAAAAAATTATTTCTTTAAATACCACTACAACTGAGGTGCCCGAAATTCTCATACCCTAATTAAGACCCATAATTAGAATTAACATTTGATTTTGTATTGAAGCATGTCTATTATCTATAAAATATTTTAAGTTAATTCCTCTTAATCTCAAAAAATTTTTAATTCCCTGCACAAGTATTTTCTTTTGTAAAAATTCTCTTTCTATTGCAAGAAAAATTTCTCCATTTAATTATTTCGTCCCCTTTGATAAAGGACACTTTTCGAAAAAGAATCTCCTCTTTAAACATTTGTCCTTCTACTTTTAAATGGGGGAACAAGCTAGATTTAAGCAAGTACATAGTGTAATTTTTTCTTCACTTGTAGTAGATAGTTTAACTTAAAGTCAAGATCAAATTATTTCAGGAAAATAGGGTCCTTCCGAAGAGCTTGAAATAGCGTGTTTTACTTGATAAAAGAACTTAGGCAAGATTCCTTTTATTAGATCTTATGCCAATATGGAAGCTTTTAAATATTCTTTAGAAAAACTTCGTATAAAACCCTGGAAAATAAATTACTTTCCCCAAGTTGACTTTAACGAATTTAGTGAAATTATAAAACGTACTACAAAAATTAAGCTAAACTCCTTTAAAAATCAAGATTTTTCATTCACATTTTATATATGTGTTGATTTTTATTTTTAGAAACTTCTATTACTATTATAATTAAACAAAACTTTTATCGAGTTTTATTGGACTTACTATTTTAATTATTCTTTCTCTCCTAACTAACTTACCGTAAAATCCGGCGTATAACGCGCATCAGTGTATAACGCGCACCCATATTTTCAAGCTGCATTTTTTAATTTTCAGGTATGTTCGCCGTATAACGCGCACCCCGCTTTTTAGGCAAAATGTAAAATTTTAGTATACAACGTTCTTATGTTCTGAAGTCATTTATTCGAGATATTATACCAGACTTTTGAAATAATAGTATATTTCTAGAACTTGGACTCTTTTAGTTCTCATAAGGTATATCATTTCTTTTAAATAAACAGTATTTCGATATGTGTAAAAGTAAAATTTTGTTATGCTCATCTCTTTTGTTATTTTTAAAGCTGTCGTTTTTATACCCGGCGTATAACGCGCACCCTTATATTTCAATCTCATTTTTTGTGTTCAAAGTGCGCGTTATACGCCGGATTTTACGGTAATTATAAATTCTAATGAAACTATATTATTTAAATCCACCAAATATATATATATATATATATTATATGTTCCATTATATTATATAATAGATATTTAGATACAATTGATACTCTAAGTAATGTATTTCAATGCATCCTTAAATTCCCAGTTTTGTAATGAAATTTGAGTGGTTAAAGTTTTTTTATTTAAATTATGTTCTTATTTCCAAGCGAAAAAACCCATTTTGCTCTCATTTAAACTGAAAAAAATAAACACTGATTTTAAATAACACATTTTTAAGTTTTTCTAAAAAAAGATTTTAAAATGGGGCCGAATTTCTGAAATGTGAAGTTATTCAACTTCATTAAGTGGAAATAAATGAATGAATCTATAGTGTTCAGAAAAAATAAAAATAAATAAATGATTCATTCCATTTTCCCCAAGTAAATAAACACCTAAAACATCGTTTCTGCAAATCACTTGCGAAAAAGGAATAAAAAAAGCATTTTGAAATAAAGTTCTGATTCTTAAAAGTGAACAAGAGCAAAATAATTTGTGTCGCCAACCGGATGGCATGTAAAGAACACGTTAAAGCCAAGGTAAGATGTATTCATTTCAAATGTTCAGCCGTAATAATACGCCTCATTTATCCACATATATTTTTCTTTTTCTTTCCATGTTTAAAAGTTGAGTTGCTGAGCGAACACAAAAAGATTATTTCTGTATAACTCCTTTTTAAGAATGAGATTAACTACAATTTACTGAAGGAAAAAAATTAATACCCTACCCCTAAGGGAAAATATTCTTTTGACAAATGTCGAAAGGACCATGTGTCCAGTTCTTGCGAGGAAACCGCATTTCTTATGGAACTTAATGACTAGCTTTCGAATCTTGTATATTAAGAGGATAAAAACTAGTAATATTTATCCGATAAGTAAGAGCGTGTAATCATAGTCAAAGTTAGAAGGAACTTCAATGCTAACTATATATCTTACACCGTACACCATAGCTATGAAAATCAAGGATCTTAATAAATGGTTGGAAGAAAATAATATGACGATTACAAACAAATCGGACGCTTGCGATTGGTTGAAGAGTTTCCTAAGGTAAAACCCGCATTCTTTTCATGTTATTTTAACAATTTTCTTTTTAAAATTCCGTCATTGCTATTTCGTGCGTTTAGATAAAAAGAGACGGTTCTTTTCATGTATATACATTTTGCTGCATGAAAGGGGTAATTTATTCCACCGAACTGTGCAGTTTTGATGGAATTTTTTGAGAATTATTGCTCCACACATTCTGATTAAAATCGTAAACTACCGTTTCTACATAGCATTGCGAAAGAAAGAAAAAATATCTAAAATGACGACAGTCATAATTTCATTCAGTAGTCTAAACATGACCAGTTCAAACGTGCGTCGTAAAATTACACTCACAAAACACATTCCATGTGATTACACAGAAACATTTATTTTTACATATTTATTTTTTTATGTGTTTTGAATTTTATTTTATTATTATTGTTGTTGTTGTTGAGAAAGATGATCTTTTCCCCACACTTTTAGTTGTTTAAACGTTGCAATGATAGTTTTTAATTATTATTTCGTTATTGATTGACTTCTACCGAAATTGTATTTTATTGTTTTCATTTATGTGTGTGTTACTTTTTCATAATTAAATGTTTGTCTAGCTACTGAACATTAAAAAAGTGGTTCTATTTCAGGTTAGAGTCTGAATGTATATCTCAACGACCATTTTACTGACAAAATGGAGAAAAGTATAAAAGTTAAATTTTTCCAATGAAGTTTCTTTTTCTTTGTAACTCCACAAAAATGTAAACTTAAAAATTGATGGTACGGGGAGATTTTTATAAATTTGATTAATTCATACTTACAGGGACATGAATGGTAAAAGAGCATGATGGCATATATTTACTTAGTATTTACATTTAAACTAAATTTAAATGCAAAAATAACCTAAGGTTAGACTTTTTATTCATATACAATGTGGTGCAAATGTAAGGAAATTATTTTTTAAAGAATTTTTACTTTCAAATAGAGTGACATGAGAAAAATTTATATATAAGATTTTATATATATAAATTTCTTTGAAAAGTTTTTTTTTATACCTAAATATAAAAAGCACCTAAGTTTTTTTAAAGTATTTTATACCTAAGTATAAATAATAATAATTTATATATACTATTCACATTGTGCACCTCTTTTAATAACATAGTTAATCTAATATATTTTATCAAATTTCGTAGATTTGTAAAAAGGGGCTTAAGTGTAATAAAAATGTTTAAAAATAAATCACAGAAGCACGGAAGAAACTGCATTGTCATTAATATGGAATGAACTTATTTTTTTAAAGAAAAATGTAATACATTATTCTTGAAAATACATTTAAACTGCCATTTGGTGAAAGCAATGACAGACCACACATGTGCTCTTACCCTTTCTACTGCGGCTTTCTCAAAAGCTTGCAGGATCCTGATTGCAGTTTTGCTAAAAAAACCCACCCTATTAAGAGTCCTTCAAAATGCAGTAGCTTTAGAAAACTCATAGGCTCTTCCTGGTTGGTCGGAACAAAAATATCTTCTTCGAGATCATCTCAATTCCTTTAATCGTGGGTGTGTCAAGGAAAAACCTCACAGATTCGAAAAGAAACTCATGATGCCATTATTAAAAGCATATTACACAGTTCCTTTTGTAAATGAAATACTACAGATTCATCTAGTAGAGAAGAGTTATCTTACAACTCAACAATTACCATAAGTATTGAAAAGAAAAATAAAATAAAATCATTACATGGGGTAATTTTTTCACAATTTGTTAACTTCTTCAAGTGTTAAGCTTAAATTATTTATTTACTCAAAAGGGTTCACAAGTTAAAATAGCTCTTAGATTACAAACCGTAACGTTTCTACGTTCTTTCTGTATTGTTCTACGACTTTAAGAAAAAAAATCATAATATGATTTACCAAAAGTAATAAATTGGCATTTTATACTAAAATATTTTATTTATTTAGAAAAAGTTTCTTAAAAATTATTAAAAAGCGTTTTTAGACAGAATTTTTCTATGTGTACCAAAATTACTATTAAATGTCTTTTTGCCTGTAGATGCGAATAATAAAACATATTTAAATGAGTTGTCCAAACCAACCACTTTCGATTAAATAAACAATTAATATATATTAACAAGCGCTTCAAAGCAATTTATGCTGATTATTAGAGTAAAAATGATTTTTACAGCAGATTTCATACAACATAGATTTAAGTTTTCCTATTACTTAAAGTGAACAATATATTTACATTTAAAAAAATAAATTTTTATTTGAATAAATGTATTAATGTAGAATCAAAGGTAAATAAATAGGTAAGTATGCATTTTTATTTCATCGCAATATTTATTCTGTAGTTTTATTTCGTAATACACGTAATAAAAGGGAATTAATAGACGTAATTTTTCTGTTCACAATTTCTAATACAGAATCAAAAACGAAATCAAATTGGTAATACTTTTTTAAAAATATTGCTTATTATTCTTAATTTCTCTCCTTTCTGTTTAAATAAAAATTAAATAATTAATTAAAAATTTCAACATGCACTTAAGGGTTAAGTTAGGTTAAGTTTGCTTGAAAATTAACCTAATAATACATATCAGATTATAAGATGCATCCATTTATTAATTAGCAACCTAAAACAAAAGCATAAATAAACAACTGTGGGAGACCTGTAATTATTGTAACTGAGGAACCTACAGAAGCACTTGTTGATTCATCAGGTCCCGATAATATAGCTTAGCCCTGACGAATATATTTAATGCAACTCACTAGCTCACTAAACAACAACATTTGCAATCTTGCCATCTGACAGCCCACCCTCCCACTTAAAAGAAAAATCTGTTTCGCCAGCTAAACACGAATCGTGTTGACAATCTGATCTAAGAGTTGCAGACAATATCTGATTTGCAAGAAGAATGACGGACGGGTGAATATTAAATCTACGAACGGAATAAAAAAATAAAGAAGTATAAAAAAAGCCACTGATGTCGTTGGTGGAACCTCAAGGGAGGAAACGTCATCAAGGTACACGTGGAAGCGCCACAAAATACATTTATCACCCCTCAGTTGCCATCTCATTCCATTTACTTCAATGAGGTAAAAAGTGACAGAGACAGTGGTTTTAAAACGTTCTATTTATGAGCATTAGAGGAAGAGTTTGGGGGTTCCAGGTTTGAGTGATGTTTCGGTTATCGTTATTTGTTTTCATCAACATTCTTTACAGAGATATCAGCGGAAAGCGGTGATTTAGCGTTTTTAACTTCAATACCCATCACTCAAGAAGTTAAGTTTTTTTTTATTGTTGTTGTACCTATTTAAAGAAAACATTTTTCAATTTAAGTTCTGTTGGTTTGATAAATTTTATAATTAATATAATGTCTACAATTATTTCGAATTTACATCCTCAAACCTTTCATTTTTCTGTACTGTATTTGAAAAACAAACTTAAAAATAATCAAATTGATTTATATTACACCTTTCAAAAAATTTTTATAAAAAAAGTTTTCTCAAACCAGCTTCGCAGATTACGACTCGTGAATAGCATGCGGTTCTTTGTACAGACGGTTGCTGCCCTTCAGACTTATAGCTACACGAATTATTAAATAAATAATTAGGTCGACTAAAAATTAATGTTTTCCCTTTTTCTTTCTCCTTTATAGTGATCTATTGGAAATATTTACATAATTTGCTTCTAGAATTAAAAATCCGACTGGCTTAAGACTTATGTATTAAATTGTTTGCCTTTGACAAAGTGTAATGAGAATAAATGAGAATATTGAAATTAGTTCTAAAGCAGTGAAAGTTTAATTTATTGGTAGAAATGCCGCCAGAGATGTCACTCCTCTAATTATTTTCCAGCGAAGTTTTCTTATTTGCATGCATCAGGGAGCTTTTTGAATGTAAGAGATACACATAAACCCCCAACAAAAGTGACAAAAACACATTCCATATTTTGTGAGATGTTTATGGGTTAGTAAAAGCATAGTTGAAAAATGATTTCTATATATAGTAAACAATCAGCCAATTTTAATTAATTGTGTAAACATCAAATTTCAGAATAAAGTTCAAGCATTATTATTGGTGTTAACATTTTTTTTTATCGAGGTTTCAAAATTTTATTCCCAACATTATTATATTTCGACAACGGTTGCTTTTACATTGAGCCACAGAAATAAAAGTATCTTCAAAAGTTCTTAGTTTTGGAAAGAATGGAAAATGCTACTGTGTGTAAAACTTTATTTGAATATTATAAAAATTATTACAGGAGAGCAACTGCTGAGGCTCCTTTTTTTCCTCTCCCATGTGCATTCCCCCTTGAAAAAAAAGACTGTGTAAAAAGCTCTTAAAACACCTTTATTATCTTGTTTTCGAAACAACTTCGCTCTTCCCCCCTAAGGTTTCCAAACACCTCTAGATCATTATTGTTATAATTTCAGATACTCTATAAATGTAAAAAAATTTAAATTAAAAGTATGTGAAAATTTTTAAAAAAGAAAAAAAAAAAACTAAAATTGTATTTAAAATCCAATTTGTCCCAGTTTTATTCTCAGTTCTTAATTTTTTAAATGCTGGGGGAATAATTTAAGGAAAACGGGAAAACTTTCTTGAAATAGATTATCTATTTATATCAGTGGCGCACACAAAAAAGGGGGGCCTAGGGGTTTGGACCCCCCAAAAATGATATTTTTTCCCATTGATTATAATTCTAAGTAAAATTTAATTAAATATTTATTATTAATGATTAATTTTATTAATTAATGCTAATTTTTTATTCAAAAAATTTGTTTTTACTGTGTTTTTTTCCCCAAAAACGACAAAATCAAAAAGGGGCATGATACAAGAATGGTGAGCTTTCGACCCCCCGGGCTTCCCCGAAAAATTTCTGTGTGCGCTCGGTTTTTATTATATTATATATATATATATATATATATATATATATATATACATATACCGATTATTATCCATCTATCTATCTGTCTATCATATATATATAAGACCGACATAAAGAAAAAAAATTACACCTAAATGCAGAGCTGTTGAGTCGGCAAGGAATAGCTGTAGAGCCGAAAAATACGCGTTCAAATCCTGCACTCTGTCGCATTCTGGGTTATAAATTTTCTACCAGAGCGGAGAAAAGTCACATATCTCGAGGGGGAACAATACTACATATAAAAGAAAATGAATTTGATTTTGGCGAGGAGAGATTTCTTCTCAAATATATCGACAAGCATTAAAGAATGCCGAGAAAAGATTTTCATGATTTGCAGCACCCCTCGGAAGAATGGTGGATTGCGAGCTGTATTTAATTTATCCAGATTCTTTCTTTCCCTTGTGCAAAATGTACAACTTTAGGTATAGTTCCACATTCTCGCGAAATCAATCTGTAATCATTTTGCTGTTGTCCTCTCTAATCTTGAATATTGCAGCCTTATTTATAGAGACCCTTACTATAAAAACAAAATAGAAATTTTTGAAAAGGTGCAGAATATGTTCATATGAGATAATTATTTTATAGAAAGAACACCATTATATATATATATATATATGTCGCAGGATTTAAAATTTTCTTATCTACGCAAAGTTTTTGATGTTCCGAGTTTGAAGTCCCGACGAGATCTTTCTTGCGTACTTTTTTTAAGTAAATCCATAAACTTTATGATTAACTGCGTAAGCAGAATTTATTTTTCTGTACCAGCGAGACTTTTGAAGAACTATTTCTTATATAAGGATATGTTATTCAGATGCAATTATAAGGTAGTTTCTCACTGTATAAGTTTACAAAATTTTTAACAGGTTTTCGGAAAGAGTTTGGTGTTTTTAATGTCTTTTGATGTTTTCAAATGTTAAGTGTTACGGCTTTCGAAAACTTAATATGCATTAACTTTTATTCTGAATGTTTTTTTTTAATATTTTATTGTGTTTTATATGTGTTTTTAATCTGTGCGTAGTTAATGTGTTTTTTAAGTGTTTATATATATTTTCAACTGTGTTTTAAGCATTTTGTGGCTCTTATTGTTCATTTTTCAATCCTGCACTCTATAACTGTTAGTGTGAATTTACAATAAATAAATAAAATAATCTTGCATTCACCTTTGATAATATTTTTTTCTTTTAAAATAGAATATCTCTTACATATTTAAATGGATTAAAACTACATCTGCTTTCAAAATTGAATATATTTCTTTAAATTTGACTAATATTTTGTTTTAATTTATAAGGGATCAATAGTAAGAGAAATTGCCCCAAGAAATTCGAATCAAAAATGTTAAAAAATTAGAAGGCAATCTTTTTTGTGATCTGTCATTTCTTCTTAATTTGGCTTTCTTCTCTGTGTAGTCTTAATGATTTTGAAATCGCTTAAAACAACCAGTTCCAATGCATACTGAAAAGGATTGAAGCAAAGTGCTTAAACTGTCATTACACACACACAAAAATTGTCAAACTTCAAAAACATCTGTACATTTTCCTCATACGTTCATAATTATATCTTCCATTTCTTCCCCGTTTTTCTGTCATTTGACGTAGTGTTCATTAAACTTAGACTCTGGGCTTTATTCCTTAATTCATAGTAATGCCTATCATATCAGTATTACTAAAAAAATTTCCTTACAATTAGTTATAAGTAATGAAATTTTTAAATTAAACTCATTAAATATTATATGTTATAATGTGTGAATAAATTCAACATTTACGAGTTGAAATAATAAAACATTGAATAAAAAGCAGATTTTTTTTTTCATACCATGATTTGAAATCATGCACACTTTAATATGTATTTTTAAAGAATGCTGAAATAAATATTTTATTATTGCATTATTTAATTATTATAATAATTAAATACTTTAAAACAGAAACCAGAATAGTAAAAATGAAATACAATCTCACATTGACGCATCATTTATACTATTTCAATCTAGTGCTTCATTGTATTACCTACTTCTGAAAAAAAAAAATTAAACTAAAGCGAAGAATTTTAACTTAGAATAAAAATGAAAAAGGTAATTCCTTCACTGTAGCCCATAGATCAAGAGAATAAAAAACTCTTTTTTTTTTTTCCATATAGAAAATTTTCTAACACTAACATCACATTATAACGGCGTCTCATGAGTTCGAGCCAGTGCCACTGAAGATGCACCATGTAGAGAAGGCCGATGCACGTTAAAGTTGTCGAGGCTCAATATCCTCCCATTGGTGTGGTGGGAGAGTTAAGAGAGGAGGTTGCAGCTCATGTGTCGTCCTCGTCACTTTACCGAGGTTCAAAATGCCGAGATCCTTTTCACAATAACCCTATGTGCTATATAGTGCGATGTTAGCTCTAAGTCTCACTTATCACGTTATGACTTCACTGTCATATGAATACTACATAATGTAATGTAATACAATTTGAAACAATTCTTTGTACAATTTGTACTTTTTTTCTTAAACTTGAATTCCAAACTGATATTTAGCTTTATACGTGTTTAATTACATATTTATAATATGGTTCTATAATTTAAAGATTCGTAGCGCTCAGTAGAATAGTATTTTAAAACAATTATAACCACACTAATGTGTATAACAATATTAAAACTTACTTATTTTTCAATTGGAAAAAATGTTCTGCTTATAGGTCTTGTGATTTTCTTTGGCAAGCAATCACAATACCACACAGTCTAAGATATCTCAGCATACTTCAAGAGCTATACAAAATTTTCGCGAGCATATAGAAAATCAAAAAATAAATATAATTACAAAAATCTAATGAAGATAGCAGTAATACTTAATTTATATTTTATGCACTTGTTTTAGAATACGTTTTAAAGAACAATGTAATTGAATGCCCAAACTGCCATTTATTGATGGCCCCTCGAATTATGAATACGGGAATGGGCGAGGGAAAACTGAAGAAGGTAGCTCGCGTGAAATAGGGGAATATCCGTTTGAATAAAGTGCAAGGAAGAGGGATAAACCCCCTCTTCTCTTTAAAAAAAAACAGTTAACTCTTGCTGCGCGCGCAATGTCCAAATCAAAACCGTGCCCCGCGAGAGGTTTTTATCACTTTTGCATTTTTTTCATCCCTTTCAACGAATCGCGTCACAGGATGTCGCTCACGGAGAGAGAAGGGTAAGTGGGGTGCAGTTTTCTCGAAGATTGCAGACGACATATGTGGCTGCTCCACCCCTCCTTCAACAGAATGAGTCGAGAAAAGGACCCGAGCCTCGTTATCGGGGTAATTTTGAACTCCCAAATCGGCAGTGATTTCGGTTCCGTTGACAGCTTCGCTTGGTGAAATTATCGTTTGGTAGAAACGGGAAAGGGAGGTGTTTCTCCGACAGTGAGGAAGTGGCTCGTGTGCACGAGGATAAGATTAAAAAGACGAGAAAATTCTGTGGGTGCATCTATTTAAGTAACGCTACACCATCAGTTCGCCTCAGAGGGGATTCCTTTACAACCTTATTATCTAAGAGAGTACACTGTGTTGTGTTGGGTAATCTGTACGAAATAAGTAACAGGATCACTGTAGCCGAAATGGAGAGTTGCGAAGACAGGTTTTAATCGTAAATTATAACATTTTTCTCTTTAATTGAAATTGCTTTGATTAACTTTTAATATTTTTTGCAGGTTAAAAACAAACAGGCATATAGTTTTTAAAAAACTTTTAAAAATTATTATTATGAGAATATATTTGCTCCTACTTTGCCTACTCGATTTTTCAGTACATGTAGATTTTAAAGTGTTTTTTTCTTCTTTTTTTTTAAAAAAAAAGAAAGAAAAAAAGAAAATTTTAAACTAATGATAATATTTGCTCCACTAAGTGATAAGTTTGAGGAATGATTACTACACCAAACGACATAAGAAAGCATCGTCAAGTTTCATTGTATTTGATACTTTCATTCGCGGATTAAATCTAGAATAACTAGACTATCTAGATAGAATCTAGATTGATCATATAGAAATCAGTCGTTAAAACAATAAGCCGTTTGCTTTTACAAACTGGAACTTTTAGTATTTGAGTCATACATCTTCGATTTCCGACGGGGGAAATTCCTCTTGGCAGACATTTTCAATCTTTATGTTATCAGTATTAAGATCGTTAAAAAAAATTCTGTTTTTTGAAATAAGGTAGGTACATAAATACTAAGGGTTTTTCCGATTTAATTAAGAAATGAATTGTGTAACTGAGGATAAAGCGTACCTTCGATTCGCTACTATGCATATACGTTTACATATATTACATGTTATTACATGTATATTATAACATATATACTATACATATATTACATGTATTATAACATTTATACTATACATATATTACATTTTACTTTTATTTAAAAAGAAATTTAATCCTACCAACAAGCTGAGTTAAGATTGTTTCGCTACATTATTTTTCTTTCTTGTTCTGAAAATTCATATATGCTCCTAGAATTTCTAAATAGTAGTATAGTATTAGTAACAATGAATGTGATCACTAAACTAAACTCAGTGGAGCAATAGCCCTATGAGAGTCAAGGCCTACTGTGCCCATCTCAGTATACGTGGTCATTTTGGTGCTGAGGTGCATGAGCAGATGTCCCGATCAGGTAGGTGGTCAGTCTGAAGCGAAACCCCAGTGTTTAATCCCCAGAAGCTTTATTGACCCACTGAAGGGATGAAAGGCTGAGTAGACCTTGGCCAGTTCGAGGATAGAACCTGGACCGGTGGTTTGGAAGCGCCATACGCTACCACTCTGCCAATGGGCCTCGAATGTGATAACTAATCTTTGATAGAACGTAGTAGTAGTAACACACACGCACATTCGATTCTATAAAATGCACATAACTTAATAATAACCTTGATTTTTTCTTCCTCGTAAACTGGAATCATAACTTGCAAATATGTAAATAAAAATCTCAGTAAAAGCAAAATGTTAGAGATCATGTATGGGTTTTAAATACCATGTGCAAAGATAGGGATTAAAATTTCAAATCTCAAATCGTATAGAATATCGAAGTGGGATTCTAGTTATACCTCTTACGTTATGCATAATGTCCATACATCGAGGGGTTAGCAAAAAAAGAAAGAAAAGAGGTGGGGAGAGTAAGGATCGAACGCACCGAAAACGAATTCACATCATCTTTCGACACGTCCCGACATATCCATCATACGAAAAATTCTTTTTCACACCTTCGAAAAAAAAAGGAAAAGCCCGTTATATATGTTAACTTATATACATATATATACGAGGCGGATAGAGTATAGCAGCGGTAATCATATAACTTCACTCAATCACTCGTATACCCCCTTGCTTGGAAATTCACTTATTTTTCTGTCAATTTTATTTGTGAGAGCGTGGGGTGGGCGAATGGTTCTCTGTCTGTCGGTGAGCCCGTTCGAAAGCCTCTCTCGCACACATATTCGAACGAAGGGGTGCACGAAGGGGGGGATGAGAAAAGCTGAGCAATATGGAAAAGAGGAAAAGCATCCAGGAATCTCACATATATACGACAACGGAATTTCAATTTTGTCCCCAGCTTATGGAATAAATTCAAACGAGACTCTTTCAAATGCATATACACTCCTCCCTCTCGTTCGTCCCACCCCTCCGTGAAGCGAAGTGAAGAGAAGAGCCCCCCCCCCTTCCTTGCCGTTATTTTGCATGCATATGAGAGAATGTCGAAACGCGCTCCCAATCCAAGAAGCGGTGCCGCTCACCGGGATTCTCTTAAAACGGTGGGGGTGGGTGAAGCTTTAAGTCACTCTGCCGAACACACAGAGAAGAGGCGTTCCCCTCATTCACATCACATTTCCGAATCCTTCCACTCCCCCCTTCTCACATTTCCTTCATATCCAGGATTTATCCATATTTTGGGTTTCTTCCATTCCCTCTACCGATATTTTCGGCTCTATTTTTATGCTTCATCCCCAACGCGTATTTTACCCTTTTTTCCTCTGTTCCTTGCTTTCACACTATTATTACTTGATACAGTCTTAACTATTTATTACGGGGATTTGCTTCGGTCACTGTGTGTAAACCTCTCCCTTTGTTTTCGCTTTTCCTGCCGAGCACTTTGCTCAAGGTTCCTGTAATTGTTCTTTTCCCGGAATCCAGGCAATGTTTTTCTTTTATGACTTTTCCTCAACTGTATCAGGTTAAAGTAGGTCTGCCTTTGTAAATTTAAAAAATCAATCCTCTCTCATGGAGGGCATTTAATAATAAGTAATGTTTTTAAGCTATTGTTTTATTATTTTTGTGGTTTGCGGAAACACTTGAAAAAAAATGTATTGTTGTTATTTTGATAAAAAAATTATCCAAATATTAGACTTGATTTAAAAAGTAAAAATTTTTCGTGGCTTTCAAAACTCTTTGCTTTCATTAATATTTTCACTATAAGTAATTTAGTTTGTATCCTTCTTGTTATAGTCATTTCTTCAGTTTCCCTCATTAAAAGTAATTTAAATTTTTTCAAAATTCTTCAAGTATTACTCAATATTTTCATTACATAATTTCTAGGCTTTTTCATTACATAGGCGAAAATTGTTAATTTTTCCAATAATTTTTTTTCTGTTGGCGATTTTATTGTATTGCTTTAAATATTTCTTTTCTTCTTTGTTTTACAATTATATTTATTTCAACAAGTAAACAAAAACATTTTAAGAAGGAAACACTTGCATTCTGTTATTTTTAAAATTTCTTTGTTCAAAAATTAAAATATAGAAACAGATATTTTTTCTATTTAATGAAGTTCGTCTACCATAACTCAATATAACAAAATAGTCTTCGTAAAATTTGGTTGAATCACATTTTCATCCAGTCTTTAGTTCGTAATCATTTTCCTATCTTTGTAATATACAATGAATTCATGATCTTTTCCCAAAGTTTATAAAAATCGTTCTCAAGATATTTAACTAAATCTTTTTGTAAAAAAAAAAAAATCTATTTTAGGTTGTGGTTATAAACTCTTAAAAAATATATTGATATTAAATTACTACAAAAGATGTTTCAAATATAAATACTGCTTATTTTTCAATACATTTTCTAATTTAATAAAAAATGTTTTAAAACGAATCAATAAAAATTTTTTAATTTAAAACATATTAAAACTTCAAAAATTCAGCTAAACATTTTAAAATTAAAAAAGTATGTTAACGGGATGCCTCAACTTAACAAAAGTGTTGATAAACTGTAATTATATGACCGTTAGCAATTTTAGTCAACTGTTTTATTTTTTATTTATTTATTTTGCGAGAATACATGTTATAAGGTTTTAAAGTAAAATAATTCCTTATTAATATTCATAATACTTATGAAAAGAAAAATTGAAATTTATTTAAGAGCTTCAATAGACATTAAATCCAACTATATCTTCTTTTTTTGCACTATTCTTTTTTTTATTTTTCTTTGTTCGTACAAGAGTTTACGTGAAAGAAATCAAGTCTAAATATTTTACATGGTAAATAAAAAAAAAAAACTTTTGAACAATGTGGTAAATTTTATAATGTTCATAAAGATATCGCAATTTAATGTATTCATAAGTTAACTCTTTCGTGAAGCCTGATTCAAACATTTTTCGTTTCCTCCGCTAGTATTTTATTTAGCAAATTTTTATCAAATAAACATTTTTATTTTTATACTTCTATTATACTTTTATGTTTTTCTTCATTATTAAACAAACCTTTATTATGATTATATAAAAATAGCGAGAGGCAAAAACGCGAAGGCAAATTGCAACCGAAACCTCAAAGTATTCAATATTTTACCAGAATTCTATTTCACCTGAAAGTAAATTTGAAGCAATGAGTGAAGTGAGATATTTTATCATAATAGCATTCTTGAAAAAAAAAAGATTGGAAAAAAAATAACTACAAAGGAAAATATGGATACATAACGCAATGATTGAGTCTTAAATTTTTCTAGAAAAAATTGCAGACATAAGATAAAGAAAAACTTGAATAATTTTTCATACGCCTGTGTATCAACTAGCGCGCCTAGCATCCTAGGATAGCTCTATTGTTTTATTTTCCCTTACGCGCTTGGTGCTGGTGTGAAACTAAACAATAATCATTTTAGTGATCAACTTTATACAACACCTGTTTTCCAAAGGAGGTACCTTTCAAGACAAATTATGTGTTGTATATCGAAATTGAAAGGCGGGTGCGGTGTTGTGTTTCTTTCTTGGCTAGAAAGAAGACAAGAAAAACACGCCTCGTGTTTGCAGAAGACGAAATAAAGACGGAAAGAAATCGTTTTTCCAGTGCAGAAATAAAGCGATAAATAAAAAAACAACCATACACGCACATTCCAAAAACAATCCCAATCATACAGCAAACACCAACGCCTCTTTTCCACACAGTTACTAACATTTGCCTTCTAAAAATGAAGAATGGGGGGAAAGGAAAGAGAAAGAACAAATTCCCCCCTCTTTTTTGCTTCATCTTCCATCTGTGTTCCTTTTTTCCAAGTCTCTTGTCTCAATCTGCATCCATGTGAGTATGAGGGGGATGAGATAAATAATAATAACATAAAAAGTTTCGTGGGGGTGGGGGTTTCTTGAGTCGTGTTATCAGTGGCTAAAGTACAGGAGGCTTAATTTATCTGCTGAACGATAGGGGCCGCTAGCTGCTGCTACTGCGTAAATATTTTATGAAAACGTTGAGAAGAAGATGGAGACGCGGTTTAAGATGGCGGCGCCCCCTAGGGAGGGAGGGGTTTGTTTTGAGCACAGGCGGCAGCTGCAGACTAGTGTTGCAAAAGGCCCCAATGCCCTCCCCGCCACTTCTTTTTTTTCCAGCTTTCGGTTTTGCTGACAAATAAAACGGGGGATAGCATCCACCCTGGAATTAAGAAGACCGACCCTAAAAATCAAAGTGAACGGAAAATAAAATATATAATTTATTTTCTTTCTCTTTTTTTCTTCTCGTAGTCTTTAGGAATAGGGAAAAGAGGAGAGCGGTTTTAAGGGTAGAAAAGAAGATGACGATGAGAAGATAAAGAAAAAGAAAGAACTCCTGTTCGAATTCGGAATAAAAACGGAGGGTGATAATTTGTGCGAAGTTAAACTTTTTTTTGTGGTCAAAGATTCTGAAGGTTGGAGTGAGAGCGGGGAGGGGGAGAATCGTTTGCGTTAATGCTCTCAAACTTGGATTGGAAGAAAAGAAAGAGAGTGTTTACGAGTGCCAAGTATCAAACAAAGCGGATAACTTTTTCATTCTTGAATTCTTATTCTGTAAGCTTCAAAGAATTGACTCGGAAGAAGTTACAGCAATTCATGGAAGATATTTTAATGATGAAGAAATTTTGTTGAATTAGAAGTAGAGTCAGAAGGGTTTTTGAAGTAATTTGATTTTGATTTAAATGGTCACATCGGGATATACCCGTTTGGTGCATTATGGAATATTTTGTACTGTTATAAAGGAAAACAGAATAAACTAGATTCTGAAAAGTTTACTGGTTTTTAAAAGAATGGTTCGTAATTTTTATAAAGCTTGAATTTAATGCTGTCTTACTTTTAGATAATTTCATTTTCCCATTTTTAATTTCTTTCATTGTACAATAAATCACTAAACTGCTAAAAGGATTTTTGAAGATTTCATGCATTTTTCACTTTGTACATTTTGTTTCTTTTTATGCATTGTATACTTCCATTAGTTATTTAATTATTTAAGACTTTTTGTGTTTTAATTATTTATCCTTCAACTCACATTTCTTAAATATTTATTGTTATGAAATTGATTAAAAATATTACACTAATTTTTGGAAACAGAACGTTGTGTTTGTTTTCCTAGACGGCAAATATTCTTATCAGATGAATTTTAATTTCTAATTGTCGATAAGCTCTTATTAATTTTTCTAATTCTACTTTATATAAAAGAACAAACCATTTCGTATTTTAATTCAAAGTCTTGTTCCTTTCTTTCAGTAGGAATATCCTTAAAAAATTATTATTTTATTCAGCAATTCTTTGTTTCATCTTGTGGAACAGAATTTAAATTTCGAGCATGTATTCATAGCAAAAAATGCTTACAATACGAGTATTAATGCAAATTCGAGTAGTTAAACACGTGCCTGCAGTTATCATATTGTGTTCTTAAAAATTAACACACTTATTATAAAAACCTTTCTTTCTCTTAAAGGTTTTAAGCCATGATATGCATTTGATGCTAAAGTAGTAAATAATATATGTATCATAAATATATATTATGATACATATAAAGCATATATGTATCATATGATAAAGGGAGGAGAACTGACCAATGTCTTCGAAAACTAGAAAAATACGAGTACTGTTTGCACACGAAGTGGTGAGGCCAACATCTGATACAAGTATTACAGCATTTTTTATATTATGTTTTTGAATTTGCGACCTATTCTTTAATATTAGGTGAAAATGCATATAAATATTAAATATTAACATTTTACATCATTTTATTTTAAATTTTTAGAAAAACAATATTTCTTAATAAGAACTATTATATTAATATCGATCGCTCTTGTGCTTACTCACTTGATAGTTATCAATCATCTTAAAAATCTAAGTACGAAATTTTAATTAAGCCCTTGCGCACCAGATTGCGTTTTCAAATATCCCCAGAAATCCCAGATTTCTGGAGATACTGACTTTAACGTCGTGACGCACATTTCATTCATCCAATTGAGGCTGAATAAGACGCACGTTTGTTCGCGTTTCGTTACGCTTTCTTAAGTCTGTATACCTATTTTTGTTGTTTTAGTTTCACTGTCTCTTGCCAATATGACGTCTTCGCTGGCTTTCAACGAAAGCGATGCTGAATGAGAAATCTCCGTTTAATACGACAGTGTCTCTGACATAGATTCGTCTATTCGTGATGAAGAAGATGAAGAAATGGAACAAAAATGGCAATGCACATATATGTCATATAGAAATAATTTTTGTTCCAAGAAACATTTCAAGCAATTTCACAAAGACTTTCAACTTTAATTTTAACTATCCTATTTTTTTCAAATTTTTGTAACACTCGTTATCTTGTAAATTAACTTTTAAAATTTTATGCAATCCCAATAAAAGTAAGCCTACCTTATAACATTACCTGTGTTAGTTATACTGGTTGTACACCTAAATATGCCATGTATCCACATGAGCTCACTAATGGCATTTTACCCTATACATAATATGTGTCCACTGGTGGTTACATGGTACGCAAGATGTTAATTATATTTCCATATCAAGAATAACGCATCTCTAATAACCCTTTCAATAATCATACCTTCTGTAATAGCCATACCTTAAAGCCGTCGTTACGTCACACGTAATTCTCGATATCTGTTGCAGTTGGCACCTCCTCACGCCAAACACCGCGCTGACCACGGCCACCCTCTTTTAATCAATCACGTCTCCCTCTCGAAAGTCAACTCAACCGCGCTCATCTAAACCAAAACCCCCTCCGTCCCCTCTATCCGCGGATTTAGTCACTACTTCCGCTAACCCTCTTTCTGACGAAATAATAAAAGCGATATAAGCCCATTATTGTCCCCCTGCCTCTTCCCCTTAATCTCACTCTTCACTTCAACGCCCCTCGAGGTCCCTATTCATTTAAAAGTATCACACCCTACGCCCACCCCCCTTCGCCAAATGAAAATAGTCGTGATGATAAAAAAGTGGCACAGTCCGCGTGCTACCAAGGAGATACGAGAAACGATTTATTAAATTCTGCTGGATTTGTTTGGTTTCTATTTTACTTTGTTCCGTCCCCCTTTTTTCTGCCCCCTATGTATGGTGTGGAAGCTCTTTCCTAAAATATATTAATCTTTTTCTATGAGTCTGGATGCTGTAAAATAGAAGTATTACAGAAGTAGAGCCAAATATAAAATCCTTGAATTCTTTCTTTTTTCATAAGGACTTCTTTTATATACAAGTGTAGGTATAGGAGGAGAGAGAGAGAGAAGAATGAAAATTTCAGTAAAATAATTTGAAACAAAATTTATGCAACCAGATAAGTTTTTTTTTATCTATTTAAATTTTAAAAATATGTATGAAAGACTTTAATTTTATCCTTTACGACGGGCAGTGGAGTAACGAAGAATATTAGGTCCACCCTGCAAAGTCAGATTTTGGGCCCTAAGCCGGATCTTACAAAGGATTGTGTACTTGGCGTCAGGACCCCTAGAATACTGCCCCCGTCCCGCGTTGGTGTACGTTACGCTATTAATGATAAGCAATTATCAAAATCTGGTTTCATTATACCATTTATATCCATTTAGTGATCATTAGATGTAAAATAATTTTCGCAGACACATGTAGTTTGCGGAACATTTTTTTTTATCAACAACATAAATTTGTGTTCAGTAGTTTCTTTGTTAGTTTGTTCTTTAAAACTGATGTAAGTAAATTCATAAGTATAATTTGATGTTTGCTTTCTATAAGGCCGATGTTTTTCTAATGAATTTCCTAACTTAAACTTTTTATAATTCCTTATCTCTCTCACTCTCTCTCTCTACATATATTATATACACACACATATATATATACATATATACAGTCGGACATTCATTTAACGATGCACTCTATTTAATGAAATTTCCACCTAACGAACTTTTTTCGGGATTTAGCGACGTAGTTAAAAAGTATATATATGTACAGTGGCCCACACAGGAATTTTTCAAAGGGGTAAGTAAGGTTAAAATCCCCCATTCTCGTATCAAGCTCCAATACGACGCCCAAATATTATTTAGATTTTGTCGATTTTCGGGAACAAAACACAGTAAAAAATTAATTATTGAATAAATAATTAGCATTAATTAATAAAACTAATTATTAATAACAAATTCTTAATTAAATTTTACGTACTATATACATAGGATTATAATCAATCAGAAAAATCCTTTGGGCTATGGGGGGTCAGGGACCCGGAAACCCCGTCTTATGTGCGCCACTGTGTTAAAAAATTCACATAAACTTTCCCTCGAGAGAATTGATTTCATGATGGTCTTGATCCCTCCAAGACTTCGCGTGATAACTAATTTTTATTTTACCCGCCTAACAAGAATTAACCACCGCTTTATCTCTCAAAGATACTAAAAGGAGTTAGCATTTTTTAAATCAGGATGATACAATCTTGCTTCACCCACGAATGTGGACCAATCATAAGAGCCTTTCCCGGAAATCATAATTTTTATAGCTCCTGGTTGATTATGACTATAAATAGACTAAATTTTTATAGTGAGGGGTTTTTCTTTTTGCGTTACTAAATAAATACGGATTTAAAAGTACCAAGCCGACTCAGTGGCGCACACAAGGGGGGGTCCGCCCCCCCAAAGCCCTTGATTTTTTGATTGATTATAATTCTAAGTATATAGTAAGTAAAATTGAGTTAAGTATTTGTTATTAATGATTAATTTTATTAATTAATGCTAATTATTTATTCAATAATTAGTTTTTTGCTGTGTTTTGTTCCCGAAAATCGACAAAATCAAAAGGAGCATGATACAAGAATGGTGAACTTCTGACCCCTGTGTGCTCTACTGAGCCAACTCATCCCTCAACGATTGCTACAAATTAATTGATTCCTTCACTCAAAATATCCTAATTCGAGTGCATTATATGAACCCCATCGTGGCGTACGAACACCTCTTGGGATACGCCGCGGACTGGGTGCCAGACGTTTGTAAATAATTTAAAACCTAAACCCTGACTTGAGGGAAAACTCGTTCACTGATCATATTTTAGACTGATTTGATTTAATAATTCTTTAATTCAATTGTGTGTATTTAATCGTGGCATTAGAATAAAATATAGCTAACCAAAAATGAATATAAAGTGTTTAACAAATTATAAAGTGATTTTCAAAAAAAGTAGCTCAAATCCAAGAAAACATACCATAGTAAATAATTTAATGTTTCTTGTGTGGCCCGGTACCATTTGATCCACGGACCGGTACTGGTCCGCGGACCGGGGGTTGCGGATCACTGCATTATATCACACACACATCAGTGGCGTAACGAACACCCCCGCATTGTGGTGGGGGAAGGGGCAGGGTGCTATGGGTGCCAAAGCCTGACTGCCACCCTTTGTAAAATCCAATTTGGACACCTTAAACCTGACTTTGCAGGGGAGCCCAAATGTTCTCCGTTACACCACTGATACATTTATATATGCATGCAAATTATTCAATACATGCAATTTATAAATGCAAAATTATTCAATAAAGTTTACTTTTGAAATTTTATGTATATATATATTATATATATATATATTATATATTTATATATATATATATATATATATATATATATATATCATATATATATATTATTAGTTTGCAGGTTTCACACATTCCAATGAATGAAAACTGATTTTGACTGTGCATAATTTAAATTTATTAACTTTGCTTTTTCAAATAGTATGCATGCAGAAATGATATCTATTGTACTTTGTAATTCAAAAACCATTGTATTAAAAAAAATGTATCTATTATTCAAAAACAAAAAAACTGCATTCAGCATTTTACATAAAACTCATTAGTTAGTTCTTTTCTAGTTGAAACATGTATACTATTGTATACCTATATCTACTGCATTTACTTAGGATATCATGTACCTGCGTATACTATCCTAAGTATCGTATTCTTACTCAACAAAAATATTTCTTCTATAGTATTTCTTTTTATCATAAATAAATAATTCAACCCATTCTGTTAGATAACGATTTTGTATTTGTGCTGAAGAGAGAATAGTTTGTTGAGACGGATTGAAAACGACATTGCGTGTTCTCATAAATAAAAAGAACCCATGTCAAAATATCACGAAATGTATGTTATTCATTCTACAGACAAATGAACTCATACAAAAAGATTCGTACAATTCGTTAACTTTTGGTAAGCTTTCTATTTTTTTGACAGTATAGATTGTACTTCGAAAAATCAGCTTAAATGCTGATCAATTCTTTGTTCTTTTGTACACACACACACACACAGTACAAAGGAAATTACATCCTAACCAACCCTTCAAAGAATTTCGGTGTTTGTTGTTGATCAAGTCCACCTGGTTGTTTTCAGAGTCAGCACAAAAGCTTATATCGGTTTTAATTCAAGTTCGAAACAGTGCACAAAGTGGGTATGATTACCAAAAAATATTTACTGTACAAAAAAAGCAAACCTTTGTGAGATGAATATAGTCGCATAACAAACAATGGCATAAGTAGGATGAACACAAGAGAAAAACACATGTTCAGCGCCTTTTTTATAGACACACAAGCACGCAACTTATTTGGATATGTTTGATACATCAGTGTAGAAAAAGATTTATTTTTAAGTGAATTTCAGTTCAAATAAACGAAACAACAATAAAATAGAAATAAAAAATTCGAAATGAATCATTTTGTTGATAAGAAAAGGCAACACATTTGAAATTCATACAAATTAGATAAATTTTCTTTCTGTAACTTGAAAAGTGTCTTTTTTAAGCTGTAATAAAACATATAATTATTAATTGAATATATATAAATAGTATTAAAATAACTTATTTCTGATTTTAATTTTAGCTTATATCAAAATAAGACTTATTAATGTATTCAAATTAATAACAGAAGAAAATAATTAGAATAATTATTAAATGAAACACATAATTTGAATGCTTTAGTTGTGAACCCCATTTGCTACGAATTACAAGAAAAGCCATTATGTACTATTAGATATACGCAAATGGTATGAGTTCAAAACAATTAAAATTTATGGTAAAATACCATTTTAGTGACTTAGTAATTTTATACATTTTTCAGCCAGGTATTGAAATACCTATATTCGCATATCTTGCATAAAGCCATAGCAAAGTACATATACAGATATCGAACAGCTGAACCTTATTTGGACATGCGTTGCCTTTCATAAAAATGAACTAGCATCAACTTGAGAAGGTACACTGTGTCAGATTCATTTCTATATCCAAAGCAGTGAAGGGGCCCCACATGAAAGACATGTAAAATCACGCTGGCCCAGACCAATACACCGTATTCATAGGTAGAACCAGGAAGGTACTGATTTCTCCATAATTAACCACGTCAGACTGAATTTCAACTCATCAATTAAGAGATAACAGACCCAATGCTCCGTGTCCAAGGATGATGTTATCTACACAATATTGGGTGGGTTTTCCGTAATCTGAAGTAAATGTGATCAATCCATTGGTCTCATGGCATAAAGTTCTTTCTCATTAAGCCTTCGAAAAATGCAGTATGCCTAAAAACTAAGGAAAGAAGTAGTAAAGAGCTCATCTACAAGTTAATTAGCTGTCATTCTCCATAGTGCGCATTACAGACAAATCAACCTGCATTAACCATCATGTATCAGGTTGGCTCTTGGACACTCAGTAACTAATTCTCTTGTCTACTGCACCTGGTTCCATAATCGCGAAACCAAATTTCAAAACATGTTCCGTCATTTACTACCTCCACTTCCTATTGACTAGTCTGATATTTCCCAAATGCTCATCATCGTAATCAATCACTCATACATTCAAAACTAATAATAAATATTCATAAACACGAGTAAAATTGAAAACCCATATAGTAGTGTCTTGAGTACGAGGGCTGCCCCAATATGTTGCAAACAGATTCGTTAAAAGCATGAAAAGAGAAAAAAGGGCAATTGAAGTAAAAAATCAAGGTGGTCAAATCGCAGAATCGTTTGACATTTGAGTCGAAGCGATACTACCATTCGACGATATTAGAATATCTAGGTATGGGTAATCCTTGACTAAATACAGCGTCATGAACGATATAACCAACTGAGAACAAAGATAGAATGCGAAAATAGTGTGATGATCTAATCGGTGCTGACAGCCGCTGATGCATCTTATCTACGATCCGACGTGAAACCGGGATGCCTAGAATTCCAGTGGCTGTCAATAGGCGACTCAGAGAACGGGAACTGAATTCGCAAAGGTCATTGCAGGGACTACCTCTTTACCTTTACACACTTAAAGCGCATTTACAGAGACGGAAACATTTGACATAGAATATCATGGACTGAGGTAAAAGCAGAGATGAGTCCCAACAACTTGCGAAGGCATGGCAGTATCTTTGCAGAACAACGGTTGCTTACTCATCTGTAGCCCATAACATAGCCTGATAACAAGAATTATGTTTTGAGTGCAATTTCGTTTAATAGCCGGTCCCCTTGTGTGGAACCCCTACATTACGAAGTACGTTAGCGAGATTCCATGCTCCGTTTGTTGATATATTTATCGTGGATCCTTCCACAAATGATGCACCTTTCTATTGCTTATTCATATATTTTCGTCAACACATTTCCTTGGGCTGCACGATCACCATATCTCTCTCAAATAAAGCGTGCTTGGGCTCAGATGAGCGGTATCTCCAACTGTCCTTAAATCATACCATTATAACTTGTTATTTGGTTCGCGTGCAACAAGCAATCCCCAAAAGGACATCCACCATTTCTACGAGGCAATGCCCAGCCGAATAACAGCTTGCAACAGTGTCAAAAATAGACTATTGAATTTTCTAGTAGATTTATTTTCCGAATAAAACATTCAATTCCTATGAGATAGTGTTTCATTTTCAATTCATGCATATCGAATCTACCAATTTTCGTCTCATTCGGTTAACTCCCATTTGGTGTTTCGTAGCATATGTGTGTGTGAGAGAGAGAGAGCTTATGTGCCTCCATATTTCATGAATATGCCGCTACCAATTATTCTCAAAGAAAGAAAGACATTTATACCAAAGAGGAGATTTCTTGAAATAAGTAAAACTGGCAAAAAAATTTTGGGGTATAAGAATAGATATTAGTATCAGACACAGTGGCGCACACAAGGGGGTCCGGACCCCCAAAAACCCTTGATTTTTTTCCGATTGAATATAGTTTTAAGTATATAGTACGTAAAATTTAATAAAATATTTGTTATTACTTATTAATTTTATTAATTAATGGTAATGTTTTATTCAATAATTAGTTTTATTGTGTTTTGTTCCAGAAAATCGACAAAATCAAAAGGAGCATGATACAAGAATGGTGAACTTTCGACCCCGAACCACCCCCACCCCCCTTGAAAAATTCCTGTGTGCGCTCCTGGTATCAGATATATTTAACTATAAAGAAAACAGAGGCGGAATATTTAATTTCAAAGCTTCAAAATTCGGTTTTAAATTTGCAACATTCTTACCAAAAAAAAAAAATTAGGCACTGAAACAACAAGAAAAAGCAAGAAGCAAATAATACTTCCTACAACACAGCATGAAAAGATCGACAAATGTATTGCTTCGAAATATTTAAATGGTTACAAATTATTGTCGGTAATTTATTCTTGTAAAAGCATACGAAATGAGAAAAAATTTAATCATTCAACATTAATAGAGTCTATCATTATATAATATATATATATAAATATTTGTAATGTTATAGTTTCACTAAATAAAAATATTAACTAATTTTTTTAATTTTTGTATGTTTTCTAAAGATAACAATTTGATGTTATTGAAAATATTTAATGAAATATACTGCAAATTCTTCAAAAAGAATACATTAAAAATCCTGTGAATTAATCATCCAAAACAAATAAAATCAGTACAAAATGCTAAAAGCCCACATTTTACATTATACACATTTACCAGGTTCTGCATATTTTACGAACAATGCTGATAGACATTCATTGTAAATTACAAGTTAAATTAAAACTGGTAATCAATATAGCATACAATCTGTTGCTTTACACATAAAATAATTTTAAAAATATTTATTTCTAGCATGATTTTTTCAAAAATAAATAAATAAATAACAACGGCGAAAAAAGGTAACAAATAATTGTCAAACACTTGTTAAGATTTCATAAATTATCTGCATTAAGATTATTTAAAAGCTTCATGAGTAATAAAATTTTAATTTTACTTTATCTTAAATAAGCAATATTTTCCTCCATTATTGTAAGGTTATTTTTTAAAAAATGTTAACAATGGTGACCACATTCCGGCCCTGCTTGAATTTTATTTTTCCTCGGAAAACATCTACAAACGAGCTTTTACCTTCAAAACGGATTATTTTGGAACATTTGCCGCAAAAGGAGCCACCTCTTAATAAAAAAGGAGAATGATAATAATAAATAACACAGAACTACATGTTTAAACTGCATGAAACCAGCGAACCATGAACGGTATGAGAACCATCATTTTCTACTCGCTTCATTGTCGAACCAACTTAAGACTCGTGCCGACGTTTGTACCCATGCCCCATTCCTTTTCTTTTTTATAAACATCAACCACCAAAAATAAAATTACCTTTTGTGTTCCTTGGTTAAAAATTTCGATACTGTTTCTTTAACCCCGTTAAAGGTGGAAGGGGGGGCGAGCAATCGAAGTGTTTTTAAACATCTCCACCAATGCAGCTGATTACGACAGACTGGACGTTCAATCCGCTCTGTAAAAATTAAACTATGTACGTCGCCCACGCGTGGTCCATTGTCCTTTTCACGTTATTTATGCTTTGGTACAGACGTTCTCCTCTTATTTTTATTCTTTCTTTTTTTTTTATCTTACGGCGCGTATTCGAAGACCACGGCCGGTCATTTTAGAACTAGAAATAAACTGGCTTTACTGTCGCTTTTTATGACAACAAAACAACCTGAACTACTCTTCGTAAGGGGGGCAGACAATTTTCTTCCACGGGAATTGCTTTAAAAATGGAGTCTTATTGTGGAAATAGGACAAACCTTTGTTCCACTCATAAGGCATCGGGAGTCTGATTTACGGGCAATTACATGTGTGGTAACATTACGACGGGCACCCGTTCCTATGTTATTTCCGTATTTATTTACTGTTTTATTTTATTTTATCCATCCGAGGGGTGTATTGAATATCGTATCATATATGTAACTACCGCAATCGTGGCAACAAGCTATTCCAAGTTTTGACAGATTTATGCATTTTAGAGGGTGGAAAACTCAACTAGATGTGGTCTGAGTGCAAGCGTTGATCCCTTTTCAACGTTCGAAAAAGCGATGGAGAATAGTTGTTTGCACTTATATAAAAGAAATTCCAACTCGAGAAAGAAGTGGCCTCATTTTTTGAAAAGTAAAATTTGCTTCGATTGCAGATATGTCACCTCAGTAGTTACAATACATTATTACATAGGTATTTTTTTTTGCTTATAGAATTCAAATGAGGAAGTAAATAAATTATTCAGCGAATTCTGAATCTTTTTTTTTTATTTTTTTTTATTACCATAAAAAAAACTTTTGAGCAGTTTATGATAATCAATAAGGTACACCAGAATATACATTAATTACTCTGCGAATAAAACAGTATTTATCTTAAGAATTAGATGAACATATACAATTTATATGTTTCAACATCTGATGTTATTTCTTTAAGAATATTTTTAAAATCATTCTATTTGTTCTTTTCTGATTTATTGTGTCTAACTTACAGTTATACCTAAAACAAAAATATTCTTTTTTTAACCAACATTAAACATACCTACACTTAAAACTGTATATTAATATATACCACACCAGCAAACAGATCAATTTTTACATAAAAATCTTATTTGGTTTGTTTGAATGCTGATAATATTGGTTTTAACAAGGAAATATTAAACACACAAAGAAACTTCAAAGTAGTAATGCAACAAAAATAAGCTTGTTAATTATTACAAAAAGGCAGGTTATACTTGACCCTTTATAGTTTTACGTTTTGCATGCTCCATTCTCATCCCCTTGATTCATTTTGAAAAAATTATTTCCAGGTATGATATATATTTGCATTTCTTCCTAAACAGTTCTATGAAATTCTGCATCATTATCTCTTTAATCGTTGGTTTCTCTAGACACAGATTCACAGTGGTTAATATATCATTATTATTTTTTCAAGTAATTAATACTCCCAGAAAGTTTCTAGGCTCTATCTGAGTTCTTTTTACTCTCTTAACTTTCCTCTCCCATTATTTACTTTTTCCTAAGAACCTAGTACGTTTTTATTGTTTTCACATTCTTCTGGGTGAAGCATATAGCTATAATGAAGTAATGATCTAAGTGTAAATTTAAAACAGTTGTATTTTTCACTTTTTTTCCCTTTTATTGCATTTAAAGAATGCAACCAACGTTCAATTTCACTGATATTTATATTTAAAACTATTTAAAACTTACATGCAACAGTCCCTGCAGACGTGTGCAATATGCTGATGGAATATCTGAAGTATACTTTACATTTTCCTATTCAATAATTTTATGACTCAATAAATTTTTTTCCAAGTTAGATAAATGATTTGACACGGTAAATAATGGTACACTCCTGTTTTTCTAAAAATAAATTAAAAAAAGGGAGAAAGAAATATTTTTAAAAATTAATTGTATATATTTAATAGAAAGTGTCAGGAAATAAAGTGCGAAAAAATACCATAATTTGCACATTTTTTAATCAAATATATATTTTCTACAAATATTAAATGATTATTTGATCATGATTTAGTGTATGCACAGTGTTAAAAAATGCATTCGAAATTTTGAGTTCGTTACAAAGAAAAATTTATCCTTACTTATTATTTATAAGCAATCAAAAATATATTTAAATGTATTAAATTCTTCTAAATTCTCAACATTTAAATATTATGCTAAATTTGACTGAATTTCAATACATTTAAGCTTCATTTTAATAAATAAAAATATTCACTGAAATACATTTTATATCTAAAGATAAAAAAAATCATTATTTAAAACACGGGTTTTTTAAAAAATTTAGAGTTTAATTCTTTTATAATCTTAGACCTAAAAACTGTGAGTTTATAAAGAGTTGTTACACTATTTTTAATGACCAGGAGAAGGATATACGGGTGAACCAAAAGTCTTCTTGCCTGATTATAAATATTTATTGTCTCAAACTATTATAATTAGACAAATGTCTTTTTTTCGATATGTTGTAAATATTATAATGAATTTTTATAATACTGTTTACCTCAGTACATTTTATCGTAACGTTTTAACCTCCTTGGTAACTCGGAGAATATCTAAGGCGGTATTCCAGTTCCCGCCAGTTGCTTCACTCACACTCACAGCCTGTCACATCTAGAAAGAGATCCTTCACGTTGCCTTCAAATACTTCATACTACCGCTTTATTGAATTTGCATCATGAAATCTGCTTCTATAACAAAGTCGAAATTTACGCTGAACATTATTGGGCGATCTCGTTTCGTGAAACCAAATTACACATTGGGGTTTCTCTTGAATCGACGCCATTTTGGCAAAACAGGATGTCTTCTTTACAAATATTCCCCCGATTCAATTTTGAAGGAGCATTCGGGATACATACTGCTCAATGAAATTACTAAAACTCTAAAACTGATTTTTTCATTGATATCAAAATTACATTGTTATATTAAATTGTTGTTTTGTCATGAACTTCTATGATCAGGACAAGATTTTTGATTCACCATATATATATATATATATATATATATATCAGTGGCGCACACAAGGGGGTCCTGGGGGTCCGGACCCCCCTTGAAAGCCCTTGATTTTTTTCCGATTGCTTATAATTTTAAGTATATAGTACGTAAAATTTAATTAAATATTTATTATTACTTATTAATTTTATTAATTAATGTTAATTATTTATTCAATAATTAGTTTTTTGTTGTGTTTTGTTCCGAAAATCGACAAAATCAAAAGGAGCCTGATACAAGAATGGTGAACTTTTGGCCCCGGACCCCCTTGAAAAATATTGGCTTTATGATATATATATATATATATCCTATATATATATATTAGTATATATATATATATACAGTCAGACTCCGATTTACCAAACTCCTATTTAACGAATTTTTCTTTTTATCCGAGTAAAATGAAGGCAAAAACCCCTATTTAGTGAATAATAAATTCCGAATTAACGAATTATTTCAACAGCTGAAACAACCTTTTTTTTATTGGTTTGGATTAGAAAAAAATATGGATTTCGTTTCAAGTCATATGGAAAGAAGCCACTTCTGGGATATATTTTAATGAATATGTCATCAAATGTAGCATAATCATTAATGGTGTGTGCAACTAAAGTTGAGGAAATTGATGATTTGTGTCGGAGTCATTGAATAGAGATAGTGATGCAGAAATGATAATGAAACTCCTATCAAAACTGTTACAATTCCTAATGCTTTCTTGTTTGGAAACTGCGAAAACATACTTCATGCAGCAGGATGTAAATGACGCAGTATTTTATTTTCAGCGTATTGTCAAACATCTATAAGTCAATATCAAAATTTACAATTAATCAGTGCGTAATAATTCGCTAATAGTATTTTTAGCTGCTGAAAGGAGTAATATTTAACTATGATATTTTTCATGTAGTTGCTTATAGAATTTCCAAAAGGCAAATGCAAAAAATTTGTATTTTTTGAAACCGATATTACGAATAACCCCGAATTAAGGGGGAAAAAATATTTAGTTCCTATGAATTCGTCAAATAAGGGTCTGACGATATATACAATTTTCCACACTTCATTAAAAAATAACAAGCAACTTTGAAGTACTTGGTGACAACTATCCTTTAAACTTATTTCCGAGCATCATTGTTAATCGACATAATAAAGCATCCCAGCTAGTGTAAAATAAAATTCCCTTTCAACGAGAGTTTTAATATACCATTTTTAACGATGGTGTTTCTCTTTCCTGCGGAAGAATGAATTACGCCAATGCAATAAAGTTTTCCACAACAGGCAGCTTACTACACGGCCAGCGTATTCGCTGAAAGACCTTAATCCGCTCTCCAAAACCGTAATTAAGAAGATACACAGGCCTGTATCGAGTATTGTGTAATATGCTCAGCACACCAATCTTAATTTAAGATTCGTCCCTTCTGAAATAACATAGCTTGATGAATCGATCCTTCTCCAACAATGATGAAGAAGGGCCCTTTTGTTTGTACGGGAGAGAGTAACAGCAAATGAATAGAAAAGGTCCAAGGGTTTTATTTCAATAACTACACTCCATAATAGGAACATCAGTATTTGGGGAGAGAGAGAGTTATTCTTTTAAGCCTGCAGGATTTATGACAAAGTCTTGAGCCATTAATCAAATTCCGGAGGCAAAGAAATTTTTCCTCTTCGCGCCTTTCGTGTGCTTAATTAAGGATGAAAAGGCAAAGCTATCGTTTATCATTAGCTAATCACGGCGATACCTCGGTGCCGTTGTTTGTGCCTGTCCCTTTGTTTCCTTACGGGGGGAAAAACAGAAACCTGTGCCTGACGGTTTCAGATTACGTTTTAATCGCCGGCTAGAAATTAATTTCTGACCTCCCTTGAGGCGAAGTCGACTAATAATTAAGGAGGATTCGCTTCTTCAGTTCCCTGAGAAATAGCCGGATTTTGAAGGAAAGTTTTAAGGATTTTCTATATGCAGCTCGTGAGGCAATGAAAATATTTGCGTAATTACGAGCAGTTTTGTGTCTTTTTCCCTTTCTCCCTATTCATTTGTTAAAGGACAAATACATTTTAAACGCACTATAATTATACTTCAAAGTAATCCTTGAGCTTTTTAGAAAAGGTCCATTCATTCCGATGAAAATCGCGGATTTCTGAAAGGAATTGCCAAGGTTTGGAAATTTTCGGCATGTATTAGTACTTCGCAGCAAATGATAATGCATTTGTTAAAATTTTTACATGAGTTTCAGTTCAAAGAAAATTTCCTTAATTTTCCAACCTTTAAATATTCAAAATGATCATGCATTACTAATTTAGAAATAAAAAGAAAAGGTTTTTAAGTTAAATTTTCTCTGCACACAATATAACTATCCATGCATTCAAATATTAGTATCAATAAAACTGTGAAAATTAAATAAATAATTAGAGAGAACGAGAATAGTATAAACGCATTTTTTCGTAAAAACCAAATTAACTTTTCAAATACAATTTTAAAAAAATTTTTATCAATTCATAAGCTACAAATACCTTCATTATTTTCTTTAATGAATCTTTAAAACACATTGTTTAAAACAATGGAAGAACAATGGAAGAATTAACATACATTTTGAAACTTTGATAATGAGAGAATCAATCCCAAATGTCACTACTTCAACCTGTTGAATCGTCCTGCAATGTTATATGTAATTCTAAATTACCAGAAGGAGCTATAAATTAAAAATACATTTTTTTCATCATTTTGCGAAAAGAAATTTAAAAAACAAACAGAAAAACAATTTTTTGTGAAACACGAAACATTTTTAATACTTGAAGAATAATTAATCTTGAAATAAAACTGCTTGTGTGTGTGATACATGTATTAAAGACCTTCTAACAAAAACAACGTCCTACATTTCACTAATACCTTCAAGCCAAAAAAGCAAAAAAAGAAGCAAAAATAATCAAAGGGCGACAAAAAAAATTCTTTCTTTCACTAACTCGTAGAAAGACAGGAAATTAGAAAAAGTAGCTGGAAAATTCCTTTGCAACACGTGTCTAGAAATTTGTTCCGGGGATAAAGCTCCGTTGATTGTCAGCATGCCGTGGTATTTCTCACCCAATCAGTTTAGACGGTGACACTCTCGAAATATCACTCAGGCACTCAGGTATTTAATGGCCCCTTTCATAGAGCCCGTTGCGGTTTTTATTAGGGCCTAGAGAGCCCCGTAAATTGAGTCGGCTGGCCAAATCAAATTATTTTCCCTCTCGCCGCCCCTAAACCCACTTTTGTCACTGCTTCCTCCAACGAAGGGCTTCTTGGCGAGGTGAGAATGACTGTAATAGCCCGGCAATCGCGCGATAAACGGATGGGGCAATGGGCTGTCCTTGCTTTGAGAACGGCACGACACGGCCGTCTTTTACTGCGGTTATCGAGTTATCTGTCTCCAGAGCGACTTTTAGACATCCTCCGTACAAAGAAATGGAGCTGTCTGCTTCTCAGGAAACGCCTAACAGCCATCTGAAGAAGACTCCTTTTGCATTTTGTAAGAGCATAGACGGGTTAAATGAAACTGGAATGGCGATTTTCGAGAGAAAAAGGAGTTTAACTAGCATTACTTATGTACCTTTTAAAAAAGTTGGATGTTTCTCGAGATCGAACAAATCCTTCAAATTATTTGGTAAAATTTTCGATAGAAACTGTAAAGTGTATGTTTCAGAAATGAGATTCAAGTAAATTAAAAATATTTGGTGAATATTTAATATGTACAAGGAAAACGTGTAAAAAAAATTACTTTATAAAATTTTCATCTGAAGTTGTACAAGTTAATAAATGAAAGTTTACTAATCATATCTTATCAAAGTGTCTCCAAACGTACGCTAAAGAACAATTTTGAATATATTTTTATACTTTTAAAAGCAATTTTAATTACTATATATATATATATATATATATATATATATATATATATATATATATATATATATATATATATATTTCTAATCAATTTTCTCTACTATAAAATAAAAGAAAGAATCAAATATTAAAAAAATTTTATTATTAAAAAAAATGCTGCATTTCTCTCTGTGAAAAGATATTATCTGTTAAAATACGAATATTCATAAAATGGTTAATACTTTGTAAATGGAACTATAGACTTTCAACCGATCTGTTATAATTACGTCATCGTTTCATTAATTACGCCATCAAACTGCATTATCATAGCTGAATTTTAAAAAAAACCAAACGTGGCAAGTCTTAGAAACATGAATTAAGTAAATTTGAAATATTTGAGGTATTGAAAAGTATTTTTCAACTTAAAAACACAGGAAATGTTATAAAAGTATTTCAACTAGAAAAATTAAACTTAAGAAACAAACCTTTTCGAAACCTCCTAAAAGACAAATTCAGAGCATGATATAATAAAATATAGCATTCTTCGTGATATATTGATTGCTATAGATAAAGATAAAATTTATACTATGTGTGGGTTCTTCTCTGATGTCTCATAATTAGATCTGATATCTCATTTTTTTTACAAGATATAATACTACATTTTTCGATATTTATGAGAATGTGATTCATTGTGCAGATTTTTCCCGCATTTAATAACTGTTTTAAGTACAATTTTATACATCTAAAATAATAAGCAGAAATACTAATAGCTATTTGAATGTCAATAATGCCAAATTAATACTTGGTATTATTTTTCCTCCTGTATTTACCCGTATTATTCTATTTTTTATGATTATAAATTCAGTCCTTTTTTTGCAGGTGTTCTCAGATATTGTTTTTTATCAAAAATGTTTATTCAATATCATGTTAATAATAATAATTAAATAGTAATGATTAAAGCCATATGCTTCTCAAAATCTAAAAATATAATATAATCAAATACAGAGAAGGGCTTTTTATAGTAAAAATGTCCCACAAAATGCTGTGGCCATGGTAGTCTAGTAGTTATGGTCACAACCTCGTGGCCGGAGTGTACCCCTGAAGAAATACCGTGTAAAGGGAGATGATGGACGTTAAATCTGTCGAGGCCAATTGATGTGTTGTGGTATTTAGGAGAGGGGTGCCAACTCAGGTGTCGTCACTTGACCTAGGTTCAAAGTTATGAGGTCCGTCACCAACGTCCTCATATTGTTTTATAGAGCGACGTTATTATAACACTCATTCACCCACAAAATGCTATTTGGTCCAACTACAAAATTTAATGATGTCGTATACATTACAATATCAGATCAAATGAAGGCCACGTCATTTAACGATCCATAGGAAAAACAAAACAAAAGCGCTACGTGTTACCTCAATACTTATGCATCGTAATGAATATGTTATTTCAATTAAAAAGAATTCATTATAATCCTCATAACATAAGAAAACAAAATAGCTGTAGCCTAACAAAGTCATGTTCGAGCAATTGTATTCTGGGCGTCCTTCGTTACAATGTATAACCAGAGATAAGAGACACTTTAATAATAATGCAGAAGTTGTAGTGCATTAACAACGATCGTTCGGCAATAATGGAAACAAAAAGAGTGTGCCAAAATATACGTTAAGGGTTATAGCTTAATTAACGCGACGTGTTCCTCGTTCTCTTATTGAAAGGCAGCCGTGCATCGTGTCACGAGTGATCCTGAACCTAAAAATGATCCATTACGATCTTTACACCACTGAGAGAGACATCTTACTTGGATTAGTTCGAGTTGTTGCGAGAAATAGAGGCCATTTTGTTGCTAAGGGGAATTCATGTTAACTTTTTGCAGCCAATGGTTTTAGCTATTTGCTAAGAAATCATTAATGTATCCGACTACGTTCGGAACCGTGATTTTGCAAAAAGCGTGTAAATGGATAATATTTATGATATTTAGTGTCACTTAGATTAGAAAGTGTATATAAAATTGTTTTAAGAATATTATTACAAAAAAAAATATTTAAGTACAGTATTTTGACAAAAAATGAACATAGAATGACCCATTTTCAAAATATTCTCCTTTTGTGAAAAATGCTTCTATTATAATAATATTTTGCCTGTATATATCTCAGACATCCGTACATAGGCTGCACTAGAATTTTGAAATATATAACTTAGAAGTGTGGATTTATCCATATTTTACTTCAACAGAGGGGAGAAATTTTAAGTAAGAAAACGCCGATAATTATTTCAATTGGCGGTAACTCTGAAAATAATGTGAATTTTTTAAAATTCCTGGTTCAGACTCTCTAGACAAGTCTTTACTTTATATAAGCAAAATATTATTATAGAAGCATTTTTTATAAAAGAAGAACGTTTGTGTGAAAAAGGTTATTCTAAGTTAATTTTTTGCCGAAATATTGTATTTAACTAATTGTTTTTGTCAAAATGTCCTTAAAACAATTTTATATACACTCAATTCTAATCTAAGTGATATACTGGAAACCGACCATTTATGCCCTTTTAAAATCACGATTTACAATGATCAGCGTCTACTAACAAAAAGGAACAACTTATTCTGATTATCAAACTGAAAAATGACTGAAGAGTTTTAATTGCAATCTTACGCACTTGTTTAAAATTATTATTGCTACTTGCAAAAAGATTAAACAATTCAAATACTTTAACTTTTAATTATAAACTTCGGTGATATTTAAAATCTTTTAGATTTCTAATCAATAAAAAAATATTAAACTTTTAAAAATAAATATTTAATTATATTAGCTTGTTTTTAAGAAGTTAGTTATTTTTATAGAGAATTAATTATGCATGAGTTTTTTTGAAAGAAAAAAGATCAACATAAAGATTATATTTTAAAAAAATTGTGGCACAAATTTTAATGAATAGTTTAAAAAATGCGTATAAAAATGAAATTTTTTTTTAGAAAAAAGTAGTATTTTTTGTTATTCTTAAGAAAAACAAATAAAACTTATGAAATATGAAATTGAATAATTAATGAAAAAATTTATCAATAAGTTGCAATATAGACATCAATAATTTTGTTATATTTTTTTAAAAAGTTATGAATTATAAATCTTTTAAAATGTATTCAGTTTTTATCTACAACAAACTAAGATTCTTCGAGGCTAGGAAACTAATGGGATATTCTAAGTAAATAGCTATAAAAATTATGCCAAAATAATAATAATAATAATCCACACTTATGTTCACTAAATTTTTAAAAAATGAAATGAATGAAAGAAAAAAAAATTCTTACGTTTCCCTTTACCTTATTAATGTGAATGAGAATTCCTTCATATATTTTTCTAAAATTGTCATTTCTTTGAAATTTTTAAAATAATTTTGCATTTTATTTTAAGCTTATTTTGTATCACAAATGGAATACTTATTTTTGTATGAAATTATAAAGGGGTTTTACTAATTATAAAATTACGTAAAATTTTACCCATTAAAAAAATTAACTTGGGAAATGTTTAAACTAATAAAGGGAAGTGTAAAATAATTCCTTAAAAAAACATGAAATATAAATTCAAAAAAATTTTAATAATTAAGTAAATTTTCTTAAATGGGAAATTATTATTGAAACGATGAAACGATTAGTATACAACCTTTCCCACTTGTTTTTAAAATAAAAACTATTACAAAATAAATAAAATTAGGCAGTTATATGTTCAGATAAAAACCGTTTTTCTTAATTATTTTTTTCTTTTATTAATAATTTTTAAACGCTCTCCCTTTTAAAAATTATTTTTAAAACTTTTTTAACAAGGGAAATCTCAAAAAAAAGTCCCTCAATCCTCTGATATGGTTTTCACTCAAAAAGTTGGGGACTCAAGTCATCCACCCAACGATATATTTCAAGCTCTCTTCATAGCTTCCCGTGAGACAAACATAAGAATGCTAAAATTGCTCCTTAAACGATTATAGACAGAAAAGAGAATATACAAAAAAGAATTTCTTAAATTTTGAGATTATTTCTTCTCTCTTTAAACTAAAACATCAACTGAAATGAGAAAAATAAGCATTTAAAAAAAAAACTAAAACAAAAATGTGAATACAATATTATGTGAATACAAAAACATCAATTTAAAATTCATGAGAAAAAAATATTTTAATATAAACAATGAGGAATTTTCAAATGTACTTTTATGTATTTTAATAACCAAATTTTCATAAAATTTTGACGGGAATAAATCAGAAATATAATCTTATGAGCAATTATAAGTATTTTAAAAATCATTTTGAATAATATTTAACTATAATAATATTTACATACTTCTAGAAGATTTTTAAAAAATATATATATCCAGTTAATAAATAAACCAATTTTTTAAAAATATTTACGAAAATGTATTATTTGAAGTATTTTATAGTTTAGTTTAATTTTAAATCTGTAATATTTGCTTGGTGAATTTCTTACAGCTATGCTTTTGAAGAAAAAGCAGAATACGGTTGCGGAATATTTTTCATTTTCCCCGTATATTCGTTCAACTCAATAAGCATTCTATGCATATAAAGGGTTCCATGCACTATAAAGATTTCAAAATCACTTTCCTGCACTTTAATAAAGAAATTAAAAGTTTCCATACCTTTATTTATAAATAAAAATAAAATTAAATATCAAAGGGCCTCCTTTTGAAAAACACAACACCTTTTCAATTGTTGACTCATTTGTTATTATTTTCTTATGTCGATTAAGTTTCAGTTTTCTTTACAGCATTTCAGAAGTTCACGAACTCTAAATATGTTTAGAAGAAATATCTCACTTTAAAATAAATGCAAATGCTTCAATTCCACATAGTTTTATTTAAAAACCAGTTCTATATCTGTAAACAGTTAGATTGTCAAAATGAATCAAAAATAGCTTTGCAAAATATACAAAAACGATGTGCGAAAATGCAATTTTTCCCAGCATTTAATCTTTACCTTTTGTTTTGTTTAGTTTGATTTTTGTTTGAGAAATTTGAAAGCATATTCTTGTTAACGTTGAACCATATATAAAAAGCACACACACATATACACCTTAAATTACTTGAGTTTATTCATAAATTTCAATTGAATCGTTTAAAATAATTCTCATATTTCAGATATTTGACTGTTTGCCTTAAATAGACGTTTTGATTTTAAAAACAATTATGCATATAAATTTTTATGATTATTATATTTGTATATAATAATTCATAAGAAATATGCCATTTACCTAGAAACATATGACACAAAAAATTCTATATAAATTAATTTCACGAAATTCATATAAAATATTAGCTCAAATCCATTCAAAATGATGCAAGGTCCGTTACCGAAATAAAATTGCAAAGAAAACTAAAATTCTTAAGTTTTAAAAGTTTATAGTAACAATATTTCTCTTCATAGAAAATCAACTAGATCGTCAAGCCCCTTAGGTGTTGAAAATGTCCTCATTTTAATAGCGTCTCTGCCTCTAAAACCAGCACCGGCTATAATCGATTATTGGCTGTCAGCTTTCAGCCTCAGTGACGTCACGGGGGAGATGATTCCGTTGATTGTTTCATCAGCGCCATTTTAAAGCGAAATGGGAGGAGAAAGGTAGCGCTGCGATTTAAAAATCCTGTGCGTAAGCATCAGATTATTTTTACGTTTTCGCGGTGGTTCCGGTACTCTCAGTAAACTGATCCACAAATACATGAACGCGATATGCTATTATGTACTAAATAAATATTTTAATTGATATTTCAAAGCCATTACATATTTTAAAAGAGAAGTCTAACGCTTGTGAAAACAATAAAGTGAAGAATTAACAAAATTTGTAAATGTATACGTAAACTGTATACGTGTATAGGAGAAAATATATATATATATATATATATATATATATATATATATATATAACGCCTTTCAAATTGTAAATAAAAGTTTCAATTAATATGCATTAATATTTTGAAAAGGACTCCCAATTTTTTTTAAAAAAATAATTATCAATAAAGTTTCATATTAAAAACACCAATATATTTATATAAAAAGAGTGAGAAACATAATTTTATGAATTATATTCGATGCAACAAATATTTAGCTAAAAAATCAGATGAAATCAAAAAATATTATAATTTACTTAATTTTATGTAAGAAAATATACAGAATACTTAAAATGTGTCAAATTACTTTACTTCTTATGAATATCTAGAGGCGCTACATTTTTACAAAATATTGGATTACTAGTTTTATATATAGTTTGCTCTATTCACTTGAAAAGTATTGCTTTTTCATGATATAGATGACTTTATATCTAGTTAATAGAAATAATAAAACTATTATCAATATTCAGATTTTTCTTAATATTATTATTATCATTGTTGATATAAATAGGCTTCTTAATAATATAAATTTATTTACATTTGATTTTATATTGTTGTTAATGTGCATTTCTAAGGAACATATTGGTTATAATGAGATCTTTCTACTTTACTGCATTGAAACAGTTTTATAAATCATTCAATGTGTCATATAATGTGTCTTTTTTGTTATTTCGTGGGGGGTGTACATTTAAAGTAAAATCTGTATTCAATAATTAATAATATTTTCAAAAGATCTATCCATAATAATTTGCTTTGATTTTGTTTAAAACTATAAAGTGAAGGTAAAAGGTTTGCTAGCCTTTAAAAATGGATTTAACCCCACTAAATACAGTCCTAAGCCTTCTATGTTTATTGTTATTGAAGACTCCATCTTAAGGTTTTAATCTTTCCATTTCTCTCTGACTTGAATCTCGATCGTATGTGTGTGTGATATATATATATATATTTTTCTAATATTGAAAGTTTATAACGACGCATAAACAGCATAATATAAATCGCAAACAAAGTATTTCGTAACAAAAATATATTTTTGTATTTTATTTTTATGTTTTATTCAATTTCTGTATGTTTTCGGATTTGGCATGTCTATACCATATAAATATTTTATAATTCATCTTTTATAACAAACATTCTTTACACTGAAATGTGAATTTAAATAAACGTATAATATTATACAACTTTTTATTACTCTTTTCAATTATTTTATAAGTAATTGACAAATAAAACGGTGTGTTGCTTGTGAACAAATAAAATTAGAACATTTTTAATTAATTTTCAGAAAATCTTCAACATTTTTAAAAAATATTTTATAATATGCTGCATTTATTACTTTAATATGTATCAAAACTGGAAAACGAAGACTATAAAAGAGCCAAAGCCATTAGAATGTTTTGATGTATTTAGTATGCAGACACGATATCGTACCGTACACATTATAAATTTGGATGAAACTTGACGTACTGCATCCAATTTTTCTTAAGAACATGTAACTTAAAACGAGAACGCTAGGCACAAGTTAACAGAGTCGACGGGCCGAAACATAAACTAAAATGTTTCATTTCTCTCTCTGTTCTCTAAAACAGTATCTTTTACTTCTCAATAATTTTGTAATATACATCAAAGCACGAGAATAAAGTTCACAAACACGAGCAGAACGAACATGCAAGTCGTGCATCAGAAACGCATAATTTGTCTACTTTATGAGCTTCTGCAAAAAATGCGTGACCACAATAAATGCTCTGCATAGAGGTGGGCAGTGGCTGAGATTTATTTAACCATGTATTGGTGTAAGTATACAATTTTGAGCAAACAATACACGAGTTTCTTCAGCAAAATATTACTTATAATGGTATTTGTTCTCATTTAAATAAGAGGATAAAAATCATATTTGAAACAAAAAGCTTTTTATTAGAATTATAGACTAAGTTCCTAATGATGTTTAAATATACAAAAGTAATGGCATAGCGTTTAAAACAAAATTTTTGGAAATTGGTTAAAACATACGATCTCCCTTCTACCTGGTGTTCTTAAAGTGTAAATAAAAAGGTTATATATCCTCGTTTCAAAATAACATGTTCATTACTTTGACTGCTTATCGCGAATTTAGGAAGTCAATAAAACTTGTAAATATTGAGTACAAGGCAAAGACAGCGTAAATTAATATTTAGAATATTGTTTTTGTTACTTATGGAGCCTGAAAAACAAATGGAAATGTTGCTTACAACATTATGCAAATTAGCAGATATGCGGATAATTTTAGTTACACTTCTAAACTCGTGTTTGATTTAAAGGTTTTTAAAAGACATATAATGGTTTATTTAAATACCATGGTATCTGAATATTCAAAAGTAAATAAATAAATAATGCTTGTAAAATGTGGATATTTTTTTAAGTCATGCTTAGCATGCAATTGCTAAACATTTTGAAAAACGAAAAGAGTCAACGATGGTAACAGAAACAACAAGAACACTAGAGTTGAAGGTAAACTTTAAAACCCGCGTTAAATAAAATTCAATAATTTAAAAATGCTTTCTTTAAGCTTAATTAATCAATTTTTCTCACTGTATTAGCAGATAAGATTTATTAAATTGATTTTTACAAGGTAGAAAGATATACCTTTCCTTTAAATTTTATGCTGGAAATACTGTATGAAAAATAATATCCTAATTCATGTATATAATAATTTAAAAACGTTTTAAGGATATAAAATTTTAATTAAGTAAGAATTTAAAATAAATATGAATTTAAAACATGTATTTAACTAAAAGCAAGTCAATATTATTCGAATACTCTTTCTTTAGGCAAAAATAATTATAGCCTACTCAAAATTGTAATATTTGTAGAAATGAATGAGCCCTTCAAAATATATAAAAGAAATTTCTAAGCCCATTTTTAGATATTAATGTTCAAGGGTATATTGCTTATTAAATTAATTGCATTAAATCTATATAAAAATCGAAATCAATTAATTAACTTTCAATACATTTGATAAAAAAAAGGTTATTTTAAACAAAATTACTCACTTTTCCTAACTTTCTTTTTAAAGCAATAGAATTTTTCAATGAGCGTGCACACACTACTGACTACTGCTATTTTTCTTCTTATGCACAAATGCAATGGTAAAAAAGCATTTTTATATTATTAAAATGTATAAATTGCAAATAATACAAATAATTTATGTATAGCGTTTTCATTTTTTTCAATTTTTTTTTAACTTAAACCAAAAAATAATAATAATAATAAATATTTACTTCTTTTAGTAATAATTATTTATAAAATTTTTGAAGCAATCCCCTAGATAAAACTTGACTTTAGTCAATTTGAAGTAAATTCTAATGAATTTTAAACCTATCTCTTTGATAATCGTCCTCAACTGTATTTAACCTCCCACACAACTTCTGTAAGAGTTAACACCTGTCCCTTTTGCGTATTTATCTCTCAAACTTATCTTCTTTTTATCGCCTCAATGGGCGTGTCTAGCCTTTCTTACGCAAACAAGTGTGCTTCTTATTACAAACGCCTACTCTAATACCTAATGTATGCAGACAGTAGCCAGAATCTTTTCAAATTACTCTTAATCACCCAATCATATTTGAGAGGGTTTCTTTAAAAAAAAAATTCTGTGCGTATGAGAGTGCTTGTGCGTGATTTGAGTTTGATAAGCTTTTATATTTTGCTAAAAAGTTATAATACATTTTTATTGTTAGTCGAAAAAAGAGTTTTGATAAATATTTTGCATCTGAGAAAATTAAAAATGGTGAAGTTTGTGGTTATTTTTTTAACTATTGTCATTCTTAATTTTTTTTAAAAAAAATTAAAATATATGGGCAATATATAAATATATAAGGAAATAGTTGCAATAATTATATAAAAGCGTACTTAGTTTTGCTTGCTTACGCAGTCAAGATGTTTATTTTTAACTTTCTTAGATTGTGTTGATATTTTCAGGATTTAATGTCGTTATATTAACTTTCAAACTATTTTTAAAATCATTATTTATTTCTTTTATATATTCACATTTGAATTTTTTAATTTAAAAACCATCCAAATAAGTTCTAAAAAAGAAGAAAAAAATAGTTTCTAAAACTGCTCTGTTTCTTAAAAGAAATGTATATAAATAAACATTTAATCATAGCCCATATATCCTTTTTTAAAATTTAAATTTATATTTATGCACACAGAAAATAATAACAATAGCAATAATATACGACCCAATTACTGTTTTTCACACACAGCATATTGCTTATTTATTAAAAAGAGTTTCTCCCATTTATAAACTTATCTTTAACAAGTCCTTTATTTAAAAAAAATAATAATAACATATGTCGAATACTTTAAGTCATTAAAACTAAAACACCTCTTAGGATATTATTGTCTCGAATTAAAAATCCCAACACTTTAGGTTGAAAAAGAGAGAGAGAAAGGAATATTGAAAAAAGAATATATATATACACGATATTAAAATAAGCTCTCTTTGAAAATAGCAAACTTCCATTTATCATTTATTTTCAATTCTTCGCCAGCGAATGAGAAGAAAAGAGAAAAAAAAAGAGGAACTATTTACATAGTATCGTCTTTAACAAACACATCTGAATAAAAATGGATTTATTGCCTTGAAAGAAAACATAATGCAGGTCATGGTGGGTTATTTCCCGTGGCATTGTCAAATTAAACACTGGAAGTTAATGTTAATAAAACCTGAAGGGGTTGAGAATATTTCTTTTCTTTCGCTAGTACGAATGAATTCCATTTTGAAAAGAGGCATTCTCTGGGAAAATATCGCTCCGATTCCAAAAGGAACTCCAAACATAAATCTTATTAAAGTGTCAATTCGTCTTCGGCGAAAAACCTCTTTGTCTGCTTCATACGTAACTTAAGAAAGAGCTAGAGTCTTTGGAACACACACAAACGGTTGAAATAAATTTGAAATCCTTCCCCTCCTCTTCTTCTTTGCTATTCATCGCGTTGCCATTAAATCATTGGAAATTTTTAATTTTATTATTATTACAGTTACGGATCGGCGGGTAGCTATTGAAATGAAATATTCGAAATCACTCAGGAATATATTTATGTTCCGAAGTAATGTTATTTCACAGACAATATTATTCCGGTTTCTATTTCTATTTTGTTATGATTTTCCAAACACTCTACTTCGAGCTCTTTTCTTCGATTTCTTCGAACGTTTAAGCAAAATAGTTGGAAATTGATTTGAATTAATGCTTTCTTTAGGGAATAATGCCCTTTGAAATTTAAATACGCACGCGGTCTTTAGGAACTTTTGTTATTAAATCATATCACATTTCTCTCTCTCTCGTATTTTTATAAGTGAATCTTTTTATTTTCTCGATAAAGTAAATACATCTAAATTGTTATTTTTTTCTCTCTTTCTCTTTTCATATTTTAGAGAAATGTATTTAACAACGCATTAATAGTGTTTTATATTACAAATTATTTTAACTTTTTTTTAATATATAAATGGCATGAACACAAGATAAAAATTAAACAAAAAATATATTGGTAGTGTACTGTATTACTAATACAATTAGTGCTTCACACATATATAATTTAAAACAAAACATTGAACTCCGCAGTTTCTAGAAATATTTATAATGATTACAAAGTAAATTAATTCGGAGTTTATTATTACTCTCACCAATGTGTACTCTGTTGATTATTTATATCTTTTAAAACAACAAATTTCAAATTACAAGAAATTAACCATTATAGTTTTTCTTAGAATACAATCCTTGACCTCAAAATATATACTAAATTATCTGCATTATTCTCAATAATCTTTTTAAAACTATTTTAAGAGGTACTTTAATTTTGTAATAAATATTTTAGTCAAATATTTAGTATGTTCAAACAATTAGATTCTTTTTAAAAAAAGATTTTTCATGTAAATAGAAAGACGATCACTTTCTGCTTCTGAAGAAAACGAAGATAGAGAAAAATATACAATTATAGGATTATTTCAAGCAAATTTCTTTCTTTACTTCAATGCATTTTTCTTAACTTTTACACAATATTTTATTCGTGTAATGAAAGAAGTATTTTACTTTTTTTTAGATGAGTTCCCTCTCCCACTTTAATGGAAAATATAACAAATACATTAATTTTTAAGTCAGATCAAAAAGTTTTAAAAATATTCTCTGAGAGAAAACGATAAATATTCAAAAATATTTTATTCTTGAGCATCAAAAATGTATTTTCTTTAAGAATTGTAATTTTTAATAATATTCTCTGAGAGTAAACGATAAATATTCTCATCTCATTTATAATTTTCTAATATAATAATAAAATACCGGTAAAATAAATGATTATCTAATTGTTACACTTCGTTGTGTTAAACGGTGTGGATAATTTGATTTACAGGTCGAACCAAAAGTTGATGAAATCCGACGAAGATAAAATTCGAATTTCGTAAATCTGACTTCACATAATACTATGGAGCTTGAATTCAAACTCAGAATGTCTCTCAAAAGAAAAAATTATCCTTTACTTTCCTAGTAAAAATACTATCCTTATTTTCCTAGAAAAAATATCCTTACTTATTATCCCTACTCCTTACATTATCCTAATGTGGAATAATGTAACGAGTAATTAGTCTTTAAAAGTCAGAACTATTTGATAAATATGCATTTTTTCAAAACTCTAAAACCCACTTGCAGGGTGAGAAATTAAGGCCACATTTTTATCAGGAAATGAATGGATGGATTTTAAATAGAAATTCGTAGTATCATAAAATATGCTACTATCGTACTATGATGAAGTCAAAATATAATTTTAATTTGAAACAGTTTTTTTAAAAAAACACCTAAAATAGCATTTTAAGCTTAGCTCTTATTTTTTAGTCTTGTTCAAAAAGGCAACTACATAAAATATCTAAAAAAAACTCCGATATTTTTACTCGAGAATAAATATCTAAGAATAACTAGCATTTAGCGTCAAAAGAAGCATAAAATTCTATTCCGTAAATCCAATACTCTGATATGCAACACTCACGTAAATGAATCATTATTTTTGTAGTCTTAACAATCTCTCGAGCAGGCAAAGTCAACATTTTTCTCTTAATATACCCTCTTAATGTGTCCCTAGCATTCACGAATCGATCATCTACCATATTGTACAAATACAAATATTAAAGCAAAGATCTTATCCATACAGAAGATTTCCATACAAGCACTGTTAAACTTCTATTAATAGAAAACACACTCCAAACTTCATTAAATCAACAATAAACATCATTTCAGCTTAGATAAACATTAATTATGATCTATAAGAGGGCACTCACAGGTGCTCCAACAGCGAGCAAAATGAGATATAACACTGATCCACCACGATGCAAATGCATGTCACCCTGCATGTTCTCCTCAGTGTGCATCGTAAAAAAACATACCTCCCCTCCATCTTCCTCCAGGAGACGACCCCTTCCTCTTTCATCCACCTTCTGGGAGGATGGAGAGCATATAATGAAAACACTTAAATCGGGAGACGGAGCCTGGAGAATGACCGGCCGCGGAGATCTTTAATCCATATAAATGCCTCGATTACCTCAGGCAGTGTGTACGGGAGGGTGAAATGTTATGCCCTGTTCCTAGGATTGGGCATTCCCTTTTCTAGCGATGAGGGCCATTCCCATGACCCTTCGGTCCGCTTTTACGAGGGTAGATTTCGGGCATAACTCGAAGCATGCGTTCACACGAGGGGTGGTAATGAAGCTCTTTGTATGTGTGTCCGAGATCGCTGGGCCTTCTTCATCTCCAGAAGTAAAACAAGTGCTTCGGGATCCTTTACGTGCTCGGACAGCGAAATGGACATCGACTCCAACACATCTCCCCAACGAATGGATTTAAAGAAGGAGGTTATTGGGCACTCCGTCTGGAATTTGGAATGTCGGCCACCCCCTTTTACGGATTACCATACGTACTCCGAAGAGGCTTTAAATGTCAGTAAGGTAAGGGGATAGATGGAAATTAACTGTCGATGAGAGACATAAGAATCACGCATTTGTGATTAGTAAACTCCTATTGAAGGAGGAAAATGCTTTGGGATTTTTATGTGAAGTTCCTTTGACGTTATCAAGTTTCTAGAAGGGTACTTTCAGTGAAAGTTGGAGATGTGCTGTGGGATATTTAAACATCCCTTATGTTTCTACTAGCTATACAATTTTTCTGAAGTTCAAAAACAGTAATATAATAGTTAAACACAAAGGAATTAAAAAAAACAATAATATCATTCTGCAAAAGTTTGGGTCATAAGGAAATCTTGTTTGAAAAAATAGCATTTTTAAAAAATAAGGATGAAAAATGTGCAAGTAAATCAAATAATAGATAGCAAAGATCCATTACTTTGCCCTTATTGTCTTTGAATACACTTAATTCACTGTAAAATTCTTTTTCTTCCTGTCTTTTACATTTATGTAACAGTTACGAGTCATTTTCATACATGTAATACACAAATTAAAAGCTTTTGTATTCCTACTTTTTTACAAATTATTTACTTGGAAAAAAAGACTTGTTATATAATTATGAAAGGGCAAAACTTTACATTTAACTCTTTATGCTGAATGTGTAATTGTAAAAAATATAACACTGTACATGACATTATACTTTAAAGATGCGTTATGCTAATCTGAATTAAAGTATAAAATACGCTTTATTTCAATAAATATCTTCATATTTTATAACTTCTTTTTTTTTAAAAAAATTATACTCAGATTTTTACATAGAAACAAATTGAGATTAATTGATGAAAGAACGATTAAAGAAAAAAAGAAAACTAAAGAACTTTTGCACTTTTATCTGATAGATGTAATTTACTGGAAAAGAAGAAATGCTCTAGATAGATTTAAGAAACTTAGCCTTAAAATAAAACAAAAACCTTCTTCAAATTATGGCTCCAAGAACAAGGCAAAGACATCGTAACCTGAGCACCGATCAATGCAAACGTAATTTGAGAAATTACAAAATGTGCGAACAGGGCCTTTGTCCCAGATTCAAATAGCTAAATAGAATACAACCCAATAATCCCACGAGCTCACAAAAGGACATTTCAGGAACAAACACCTGCTAGCATTATTTCTCTTCGTCATTAGGAGTGCATTCCATTAGCAGGCTCTGTTCTAAGAAAGGTTCATAACGACCTCCTACTAACAAATAAAGAAAAATAAAAAGCATCTTGTGTCTTGCCGGATTTGGCTAGTCTCTTTGATTGGGGGCACCGTAAATCCCCGCTCTCACAATAAGCGACCGCGGGTGAAACAATTAGCTTTTGCCTGTGTTGCGGCCGTAAACACGTTTTGACACATCCTCACCAAATGATCTCTTTAAACACTCTTCTAAATTGCGTATACCTTTCTACACCTACGCAGTGTTGTGGGAAAAAACCGGATGCAAAAAGCTCCTGGCAAGATTTGGTATCGAAACCGGTTCGGGCCTACCATTAAGGTTTGATCGACCACTCCACCCTTTGGGGATGGATTCGAGTAACATCTTTTATTTGCTCCATTTCCTCGATTTGATCCGATTGACTTCTGTAGTCCTTGCCGGATGAAATGATAGGCAGCTTGTTCTAGCTGCGTGACTGCTAGATGAATGGGCTACAAGCATTATCCAATGTAAGCTGAAGAAATTAAAACTGTGGATAGCCATGAATTGGTTGACCTTATTTTAAATGGCAAGTTGGTAAAGCGTATGATTTTTTTTTTAATTCGCAGTGAAAGGAAGGTTTATGGAATCATTCCCAATAAAATATAGTGATTTGAATGTATTTATAGAATCGAGTTTTTTTCTCTATAGAATTATAATATTTTGATCACGATTGAAAAATGTAGTTAAAAGGAATTTTAGAAATAATTTACTGGATCTGTTAAATTATCATATAAATGTATATAAAAATTTCACGTGAATAGAGACATTTTATTGAGAGAATGTTTTTGTCTGGATTCAGTCGTTGTAAGGACGGGACTTCTCGGTATTTTAAAAAAGCACATTTTATTAACGATCACGAACATAAAGGAACAACATGTTTCGCAAGCTCTCGCTCGCTGAAAAGTGAGGGTCAGTGGCGCACACAAGGGGGGTGTCCAGGGGGTCTGGACCCCCCCCAAAAAGCCCTTAATTTTTTCCCGATTGACTATAATTCTAAGTATATAGTACGTAAAATTTAATTAAATATTTGTTATTAATGATTAATTTTATTAATTAATGCTAATTATTTATTCAATAATTAGTTTTTTATTGTGTTTTGTTCCCGAATATCGACAAAATCAAAAGGAGCCTGATACAAGAATGGTGAACTTTCGACTCCGGATCCCCCCCTTGAAAAATTCCTGTGGGCGCTACTGGTGAGGGTATATACCAAAGGAAAAGACATCATAAAATAAACAACTTTATTATGACTATCAAATCACAATTAAAATTCTATCTATGCTAGAGGAGCCATCAAGCTAGTTATTAATTTAAATATCTATAATAATAAATTCAATACTTTTAAAGAATAGTAGATCCTCAACAACAATAAGGCTCTTAAAATGACCCGTCATATCCTTTCTCTCAGGCCCCGCCAATTTCAACACTAATACTGTAACTCCGTAGACTACCCATGGAAACCTTCGCCAGCTTCCCCTTCTAACTTTCCTCTTCACTTGATTTTAAATAGAAACCCTCATTAACATAAATTGCGGTTTCCTTACAGAAAAGGGTTTTATAATCATATAGTGTTATAAAGATATTTTACAAAAAAAGGATTAGTAACAATCTCACATGGAATTCGTTACAAAAGAACAATAAAAACACGAACGAGCAATATAAGAGACAAAAGTGTTCTTCTTTCACTCCGTAGATCTCAGCTTTTATAGTTTCCTCGGCCGAAAACTTTTAGAATCAAATGATTTCGTTTAAGATCTTCCGTGATTGGTCAGAATACTCGGATGAGGCAAAAGTGCATCCTCTTGTTTCAAAAAACGATAACGTGTCCGTTTCTTAGGAGATAAAGTTGTGGCTATTTCCTATTAGACGCGATTAGTTAAAAATTAATTATCACGCGAAGTCTTGGAGAGCTAAAGATCACTATATATGAATTAAATAAAATCCCTCGAGGGAAAATTTAAGCAATAAATTATTACATGTATAACTTTATTCGTGTACCATAGTCTTTTTATTGGACAGTTATTTTTAAATATCATTTTCCTGCCTTAAATGTTAATGTTTTCAATTCCCTGATCGGTATCTGCACAAAAAAGTGAAACAAAGCCACATAAAAACAGTATTATTTATATTAACATTTTTATAAAAATGAAACAATGTAAATTTTCTACATTTTAACTGCAAAATAAATATATATATATATAACTGTGAATGATCAACTTTCTATTATGCCTAGGTGATTATTTTATTTTCTTAATCACGGGAAGTGGAAAATGTACAGAAACTTTATAACAGTTCTTTACCGATTTTGATTTTAAAAAATTACTTTTATTACAATCAAGTAAAGCATGGAAACATAGCATGAACACGCCAATAAATTACGTTTATAATCGACGGTTTATACGAATTGAATGTAAAGAAAAATTCTTCTCCCAAAAACCGATAGAAGAGGCACATGCTTGAAAGTTACCAAGCTCCTTCATAAATTTTGATTTTATTTTCGGGAAAAACACGATGTTAACCTAAATGTTTTCCGTTTCCTTAATCTTTCTCTTCCCTTTCCAATAATTTGACATTCCGAGCACTGGCGACTTTTTTTCACCGACAAAATATCAGATACTTGCCGAGGGAAAGCAGGATTTCCTCATACTTCACTCTGTGACTGGAAAAGGCCTCTTAAATCCTTAAACTACCATAGGGAACATGGGATTGGATGTGAAGTGTATAAAAAAAAAGAATCTGTCCATAAAGTAGGAAGCTGTTCCTTTAACCTCTCACCCCTGGACACCCTCTGGACAGTCCGGTAGTCCATCCCTCGACAACTTCCGGCATCATGAAAAGCTTCCTGGACGTGACAGAGTTCAAAGTTTAGGCACTGGACATATTTCCAGTGGACAACTGTCACTAAGTCTTATTTCTTGATCACATACTGGATTTCTAATGAAGGTGTTTCTGTATAAATATAAGGATAAAGTGGAATAGTAAATGTTTTGTATTTAAATAAATATGTCTTGTGTTACAATTTTCAATTTCAAACACAATTCCAAGTAAGAGGAATTTTCCATAAAAGTAATTGTTTTGAGTTGCATCAAGTTATATGTTTCCGTATAAATCAGTTTTATGCATTTTCTTATTTTAATGAGTTAATTTTATTAATTATTCATTTGAAATTGCTGTGTCAATAAAGTGATTTAATTTCAGAAAACCCTTGAGAGATAATATTTTATATGATAATTCTAGGAAAAGGTTCTTAATTTCCTCAAATTTTCAACTAATCATAATGCATAATTTGAAAATTTCAGTGATTTGAAATTTCAGTGAATGAATAAAGTATTGATAGTAACATGCACAAATTAAAATTTAAATTTCATGGTATTCGGCAAAAGTAAGGTTTAAAACGTATCGATTTTTAATTTTATTTTCAGTAAATATCAGAGGGGTTTTTTTAGTTGTGATTTATTTTCAAATATTACGCGTACAAACTGATTACAGTACATTAACATTATTACAATAACTGCAATTAAAACTGTTATAATTGTTTTGAGAAAAAAATAGCCGCATGTTATTTTAAAATGAAACAATGAAAGTACAATTTTTGTATGGAAGTATACGTTATAAATGAGACAGATTAATTTTAAAAATTAGTTCAGCTAAATTTTCAATCATTTGTTCTTGATACAAAAGGTGGCTTTTTTTGCTGCCCACTGTATAATTCATAAGATGTTAAATTTGAAATTTTCGAGAAATGGAGTGTTTTTTAATAGTATATATTTAAAACAGAACGTCCACCATTAAAAGGCATCATTAAAATTTTTATCATACATACATAAATTATTTATTATATAGCATATGAAATACAAAAAATATAATACTAATAGTTCATTTGTTACAAATTCTTTCGTTTTGTCAAAAATAGGAATAAAAACATATCACAAGTAACCCATTTAAGCAAATTATTCGTTCTTCAACTCTTTTAAAAAAAAGAAGAGGGAAAAACATTTTAGAAATATTCTTGTGGAAACGAAACCATTACTATCCTGGAGCGACAAAAACATTAATATGTTTCACGTATTCATGAAATGAATATGTAATAGTGGTCTTTGCTAAGCTTTCTAGGAGTGTGAAATAAAGATTTCTGTTGAATCCTATCTGAACTACTTATCTGTAAGCCTGAAGCCCTTATCAGTCCTTCATTGTTAACTGATGTGTTTCTGAAATGGTTCTTTAAATTTTTTCAATTATACTAACTCAAATATATTGGACGACAATGCACGTTACTGCCTTATAAATAATATTCTAGAAATGAATGTGTTTCCTTTCATTCAAATTATCGATTTAGTCAGAATTTGATGGACTTAAACTTGTTAACAAGAGCTTTTGAGAATAGCGTTGTGTGAAAATGCAATATAGCCTTAATATCCCCCTCGCTCTAATTGTTTTGCTATAGTAAAGGTACGTGACAATCGACCTAGAAAAGCAGAACGTTTCTTGATTTTTCTTTTGTTCTTTTTTTACTAGCAAACAAATTATAAGTTTGGTAAGACTTCAGTACATCACACATGACGGAAATGAGAAATAGCGGCCTGCAAAGAGTTTTTATGCGGCCTGCTAGGCAGTCAAAATATCCGCTATGAAACGAGATTTTTTTCTTGAGCGCGATCAAAGATTCGTGTTTTATTTTTCACTATTAGGAAAACTAAGTACCAGAAAATGTTTCTACTAAGGGATCATCTGCAGGGTTTGGAGGACGAGGGCAGAAGAAGGTTTTAGGATTTTAAGAAAACTAAGCCTAAAATCAATTTTCTTTATTTTCTTTGTTTTCCCCTGGTATTGATACAGTACCCGAGGAGCTACAGCTTGGACTTATTGACTTGAAGTCAGAGTACAGTGTAAAGAAAATGTTTAATGCTATGCCGCTGAGTTTTTAGAAATCTTTGTCAGATGAAAAATTTCTATGTATGAAGAAATTTGCGGGGAACTTGTTTTTTTAAATATTTTAGTCGATATATTTGTGAGCAAAGTTTTTCTTGCCTGAAGATAAACAAGAGTAAATATAGAACTAGTATATTTATTGTGCTAAGAATTTAAACAAGCTATCTCACTTCTGATTTTAAAAAATGTGCAAAAGTATTGATAGAGAGTACATTTGTCTCATTAAACTGAATCTGACATTAAATGTGCTTGCAGGTATTGACAATACGAAATAAGCAAGTAAATAAATTGAATAAAACTGCCATTATTTTATTTAACTTATATTTATTATTATTTTTTATACTGAATTCAATAATCTTAAAAAGGTGCGATCCTCCGTTTCCACAATGTGGCCCACCCCTGGCGTATGAGTATTTTTTTCGAATATCTCCTATCTCCATTCATATATATTTATATAAAGACAACAACAGCAGATTTTTTAAAGGTGAAAATGTTATTTTTCATTCTAATTACTAATTACAGTTTAAAGTTATTTACTAAAAATAAATACTGGAAATATTTAATTTTCTGAGGAGGGATAAAGGCTTGTGTTGTGTATATGTGTTGATTAATGCTACTACAAAATAAAAAATATATATATTTATTGCTGTATACTACATTATAAGAAATAAAAAGGTAAAAAAAAAAAAAAACTAGATTGTTAAAAATAAATTGATTACTAATAGTTTGTGATTTTTTTATTCATTTATTATTTTTGGATTATACCATATTTCCGTAATAAAAAGTCTAAAATAAAATAAATTTAAAATATTAACTTATATATTAATTTTGAACTTTACCTTTAACTATTATTATTCTAAGAGGTTTATATACATGTGTATTAAAAATGTCTTTAAAACTAATATGTGACAGTAAAATAAGTTACAATTATAATCTGTTTGCTTCCATTCGTTATACATCGAAATACGGGATATAAATATTGGCGACAATTTATTTACATATTTTCTAAAAATACAGAATACTATTTATCCTTAATCAATGATCTTAAGTTCTTTGAGAACAATAAGTTTGAGAAAGATAAAATTTCATGCTTCGCTTAGCATGTAATAACTAGATTCGCCTTGAGAAAATCATTTGGAGTACCGAGAATTTCCTTAAGTTGTACAAAGAAGCTGATTATCGCTAAGAAAATACAAAGGAAATTTCACGATGAAAATTCTTTTTTTTTCCTCCTCATTTTGGTAATTATAGGAATTACATATGAAATAGTTGTATTTTATAATAGAAGTTAGGTTTATCAAGAAAATATTTATAAAAAACTGCAAATAATGTTTGATATATACTTATTCATTTAAAAAGTTAAAATTGTTAAGCTCTATATATTTTTATCTAGTAAAATTATTTCTCTTGAAAATCAATTCGTTCATTGATGTATGAATGCAATAAAAACGAGATACCTTGTTCTTAGTCACTAAATCAAATGCAAATAATTTATTCCTTGGTCTTAGAGTTTTCTTTACTATAAGTTTTCGTATTAAATCAAACTTATAATGATACTATTTATAATTTCTTAAATAATATTTTATTACATTAAGTTCAGATGTAGGTAATATTCTTTTATTTTACTAATATGTATTAAGCCAATCTAGAAAATTAAAACAAAATCAATTCCTCGTAAGATAATAACTCATAGAACTCCCTTAACTGCAAACGTACCTTAAATATCCAATTACATATTCCTTTTCCAAAAGGGAAATAATTTACCAGTGATTATTATGTTTTAACATCCATTAGCGACAACAAAGATACGTGTAACACCTTAATCTTTAAAATAATTATCAACAATGTAAATGACAATTGTACTACTTGTAACCGCTCTTTATTCAGTTGGTATCAGAGAATTCACTCACACATAAAAAATGAAGGACGTCTATCAAAAGCATCCCCCTTTAGACCCAATAAGATGATGTCTTAAAAGGGAAAGCAAAATAAATCTGCGATGGAAGAGAACGCTGTCTGCAAAAACATGAATAGGCGGTACCCTGTTCCTGCTGGACTGTGACCAAAAAGAATGTAATCGTTTGGAATACGGTACTTTTCAATATCGATTTTTCTCTCAAAGCAGACCATCCCCCTACCCCTTTTACGAACGAGCTGGACCCTTCTCCCACTCCAATTCCCCCCTGATCCTTCTCGAAGCGTTTAGAACGAAGAAAGAAGTGTTTCCTTAAAAAAGGCGAGAAGTTTTAACGTGGAACGTACCGTTGGAGAATAGAACGCCGACTGTTCAGCGGAGAGAGGCAGGAAACCTTGCTCCGAGCCGTAAGCAGCGGCTGCGGCCGCTGCTGCAGCTGCCGTGCCGTACACGTTGAGGGGAAGGCCCGATGCGGCCAGGCGCTGATAGCCGAGTAACTGGGCGTCGTACTGGCAAGAGCACACCGTCTGTCCGGTGAGGGGGTCCGTGAGCACAGGGCGACCCGATTCGCAGCAGGGCTGGCCGGAACCCGATCCGGTTCCGCCTCCGTTGGGTGCCGAACCGGCGGACAACGGCGTCCCGGATTGTCCGGCCATTAGAAGCTGTTGAGGAAAAGAAGAAAGAAATCGATTAATACAGTGAACAGCTGGGAAATAATTTCAAAAATTAGTATAAAGGCATTGGATTAAAAAAATGCTTGTAAAAAAAGAAGAAAATTGTGGTGATATACATGCCCTTTTAAGTAGCTTTAATAAATTTGCGAAGTTTAGTGATACATATTTGTAGCATAATATTAAAAAAAGTTAAAAAAAGAAGAAAAATCGATGAATGGGAGGCAGGAAAGAATCGATAGGAATGGAGTAAAGAACAAAATAATTCTATATATTGTTTAACTTAGAAATAATTCCTGAGTATGTATAATAGTATGTCAGTATATTATGTAAAATTATGTTAAAAACAAAATAGAACTAATTCCTGAGTGTATTATCTGTATATTAGGTAAAATCATAATGGAGAGTAAAATAAAAATGTGACGCTATGTGGTATGCAATAAAGGTAAAATCGTAACATATTTAGGGAGCGTCAACAAAGAATGACAATTTGTTCATTTTTTATTTAATTTAACATCACTTGGGAGTAATTTGATTACTAATATTAGTGCTAATTATTTGATTTTTATTTGCTGATTATTCTCCAAATATAAACAAAAATAAAAATCATTCATACTATGTGGAGAAGATTGAAAATGTTGTAAAATTACGAAAAGCATAACAAAATTGCAAGAAATATTATATAAAGCTTTTATACAAATACTTCTTTTCCATTTTTTTTTTTCTTTCAAGGAATCATGCTTCGAAAGCGAAATAATGTTTAACAAAAATTGGGAGCCAAAAAAAAATTGAAAGAACAGTTGTTTTACAGCCATTTTAAACTATACCGTTTCGAGGACTTGAAAAAAATATTGATAAACAACTAATTCTATTTTATTTTATATATAATCAAAAAATTAACAATAACTTTAAAAAAATTTATGATTTCTTTTTTTTTTTTTTTTTTCAAATCTAACAAATGTTTAAGATCGATAAATCGAAAACTTCATTGCATTACTTCAGATAAAAATTGTGAAGATTAAGCTATTTTAACATTGAACTTGGGTTTCTAATGTATTTAAAAATAATAATAAAAACAAACAAACCTTAATTTAAAAAAAAAAACAACCTAAATGTGAAAATACATTTACACTTTATTCCAAAATCATTATAAATTCTTATATTTTATCTTAACCATCAGTAATTATTTCACGGATGTAAAATAATCTATATTACCTTCCGTTTGATTAAATGATTAAAATAATAATAATAATAAACAACATAAAAACTGAAACAAATTGTATTTACGTACATATACATGCATATACACTAGCAACATTTCAATTGAGAAGTTTGAGATATTTTTTATTGATTCATCTTTTAATAATATCACACACATGCAATGAATTTAACAAAAAATTAACGGAAGAACAAATTAGAATTTTTATTATTATATTTTACGATCCAGCTGTATCTAAATATTCAAACAATTTAAAATATATCAGCATCAAGTAAAAAAAAAAGTAGCATTGATTTATAAATGAATGACAAATTTATTAAAGAAAATTTTTAATAATGGATGAAGTGGCACAAAATGTTCTAAGCACTGATAAAAAAAAATAGCTTCTATTGTAGTCATAAAAAATAGTATTTATAGTATAAATTTAGCATTCTACAAAAATCTTAGAAGTTAACAATGTTGATTAGATATAGAGTATTTGCTATTCAGTTCAATCACTAGAAAACGATAACGTGAGTGAATCGATTCAAATCTGTTGCAATTTTTGAGCTAAATTCCTAATTGCGTAAATATTTTCTAGCAGTAGATTACATTTACGTTTTAAAAACCTACTTGTCCTGACATTTTTAGAGTTTTTGTTGAAAGTTTTTTGACAAAATTGAAATTGTAAAAATCATTTCTATGTTTAGTAGCACTGAACATTTCGGGGAAATAAATAAAATTAATGCACATTAAAACGTACATTTAAACTAACATTTTTTCCGAATGAGTAGATATCGATTTTTCGGAAAACTTTATATTTTGAAGTGTCCTTTATAACTAAGCGGTTATGGTCACAAATTCGTGGTTTTAGATTGTACCTATCGAGTCGGTGCCGTTAAGATTCACCGTGTACTGTAGCTGATGCACGTGAAATCTGTTGAAAATCAAAGTCCTTAAGGGCTTGGAAGTTTGGAGAGTTAGTGCAAGTTCACCGGTATATCTTCCTAGACACTTAACTGAAGCTCAAAATTACTAGACCCATCGCCACAATAGCCCTCGCGTAGTTCCAAAAACCGATGTTTTCAAGCAATCAATTTATACTTTGAAATTGCATTTTCCCCCCTTAATTATATTTATAATTTCCTTAAAAGGGCAATTTAACAATGTAAGTGTTTTAGCTTTATTGGTGTGTTTTTTTTTAATTTAGAACATATCTGAATTTAAAATAACACATAAAATAAAACTAACTGTAAATACAAGTCAAATAATATGTGATGTAAAATGTCTATTAAAAAATGGTCTAACGCATAATTTTGATTTTTCAATGTGTTATAATCCATCGAATAAAGGGCATTATTTTAGAAAAAATGTACCCAATAAGAGCCTTTAGATTCATTTAAGCCACCCATTGGGTATAGTGGTTAGTGATGCTGACTGCGGTGCCGTAGGGCTGGGTTCGAATCCCGGAGAAGGCATAGAAGCTTGTAAATGTAGAGTGCCTTCGCGGCATGAGGGTACTCTAAATAGCTCTCAAGCCGCAAGTCCCCTCGTGAGGTTGGTGGAAGGCCAACAGTCCCTCAACATTGGGGAGGAACCGAACAAAATCGTACTGTCACCTGCATGGTGCTCAAAACTCAGGCTAACGACAGGCGTAAAAATCTAGCCCTTCACCGCGATGAATTTCGTGGACCTTGATCTGATGTTACTGTCGATCAGGTGTCATAAGCAACAACACATTGATTTAAAACTATATACTGAAAATAATTTCAGATTCAATTATTTAATTTCCGCTTTATTAATACAATATCTATATAAAGTATGGAAAATTAATGTTGTTTTATATAACACTTGTATTAATATTATTTTTATTATCATTTCTGTTAGATAAATAACTAGTTTAGTGTATGTCTTATCGGGGTAGATAATAAAGTAGGCATAGCTGAGAGATATTTTATATGGTTAATTGTTACAATATTTTAAAATTATCTTAGCAATTACCCCAACATTTGAAAAAATATTAATAATAAACAGCGCGCTGTTAAAACCAAAGAGGGCAAACAAAGCCATTTTAGTTCGTAATTTGATAAATAAAACACTCTTTTAGTGTACATGATATCCTTTCCCTGCTATAGAACACGTCCCTGCTTCCTCAGTTGAAAAATAATATCTTTTAAGACCACTCTCGACCATCCCATTAAGAATGGAAGCGAGTGATGCGATAATTATCCTAATTAAAGGTTTTGATGGAGAAAACTCAAATAAGCAGAGGCTGGAAAAGCCATATCTACTTATCTACCAATTTTATCCCATTCCACTTGCGGATCGGCGATGTCTTTGCAGAGAATGTCATCCCCTCTTAGCGTACTGCGAGCCTAAGACGATTATGAGGCTTCCGTAATGGGCACTTCATAATGGTCATAAGCGAAAAGGGTTGTTCTTCGGTTATGATTCACGGTGTTCAACATAAATTTAGTCTTGTACTTCTGCGTGTTTAAAATTTATATACTGCAGCTTACTCCCCCCTTCCTTTCTCTTTTCCAGCATGAACTCGGGAAATAACGTTATTTTAATGAATCTCTAGTGAAGCTACCTCATAATGAACTCTGATTCGAGAAGAAAAGGCAAGCATATTTGGAAAAGTGAGGAAGTTTATTTAAGATTTTTCCAAAATGATAAATGTTCACGGGAGAAAAAAAATATGCTTGGTTTTCTTTAATTTGCCTATGTTTTAATTTTGTTTTTACAAGAGGATACTTTAATGGTGATTTATGCAATCTGCGCACATACTGGAGAGTGTTATTCTACTTGTTATGTGTGTAAAAAGACATTCTGAGCTCAAAGTAAATATAATAGACTTTTAAGCGTAATCTTAGTTATAAGAAGAAAAAAAAATTCGGGTTTTTTTTTTTATTTAAAAGAAGAAAGGAGGCAACGAGGCAATGTACATAAATCAGTGGCACACACAAGAAAGAGGGGGACCCCTGGTCCAACCCCCACCCCAATCCTTTGATTTTTTTGATTGATTATAATCACATGTATATAGTATGTAAAATTTAATTAATTTTTTCTTCTTAGTAATTAATTTATTAGTTAATGCTAATTATTTATACAATAATTAATTTTTCTCTGTTTTTTGTTCCTGAAAATTGACAAAATCAAAAAAATATGCTGGGCGTCGTCTTGGAACTTGAATACGAGAATGGTGGACTTTCGACCCTGGACCTCCCTGTTGAAAAAATCCTGTATATGCCACTGATATAATGCAGTTTCTTTTGATTGTAACTTTATTTTCATATTTTACATTACACAGTAAAACACAAATTACCTTAAATGATTGCATAGTTAAATGTATAATATTTATATTCTCAAATTAAAAATTTTGTTGAACCAAAAATACGAATTTGCTTTGATTATCTAACGATGTGCAATTTTTTAAAGAGAATTGAAATAAGTTTAAGAAAAAAAAAAAATGCGAAGGAAACATGACTTAAATTTTATTAAACTTTTCAAAAAAGAACAATGAATGGATTTGTTTTACTTACGAAAATGTATAAATCTTAGCTTTAATTTTTTTACTACCTATTTTTTATAATTCAGTTAACTCTTGCAGGAAAATATGCTGTATCAGCTTCACCCAAAAGGAAAGGAATTTTTTTTTCATCATTTTTTAAAAATAATTATTTATTTTTTATGCTACGTATTCTATGTAAGTCCTGTTAAGAAAATATGAAGTTCACTAAATTAATATTTAAAAGGCAAATTAGACAAAAGTTTAATACCAAAAAAATGATGTCAACAATTTCCTGAAAGTAGTACTAAGAGAACTTGTGTGCCAATATCTAATTTCTTTTCCTTCTACTTTTCCATGCGTTTAAAGCAAATAATAACTTATTCCACTCCACAATGAAGCTGTCCCAAAATAACCCCTCATTAGTCCAATAGTCCTTATGTATATCACATGACCATTCAAGAGGCAAACTTCAGCTACAGAAAACGAATAAGAGATTGCATCCGTTTCTGAAATCTAGCGGGATTGGTGTCAAAACGCTCTTTTGACTTAATGAAGAACAATTTGTAGAAGGCAACATATATTATTTCGACAACAAACCTCTCGTAAGTGTCCCGAGGCGGCTCTGTGACCTGCAGAAAACGGCAGCGAAATGAAAGGAGAGTTTTTACAGCAGATGAAACACGATAAGGAGACAACTTTTCGCTGCTGAATGGCGAAGATCCGAGAACGATAAAGTGTGGAATGTGGGAGAAATTATAGGATTAATGGGATTCTTTGTGGGAAGCAGTGGATGTCTTAGAAAGAGAGTGATTGATAAGTTTCTTTACTGAGTGGGTGCAATTTGTCGGATCAGTAACTGCGAGAACTCCCAATGATTTCGTACGTATGTGTAATATGGGTATATTGTCTAACTCTTGGCGCTTTTCGATTGTGTTTGTTTTTATGGATACCTGTGAGAATCTATTAGAAATAAATGAGGAGTGTTTTTACCTCTAAATATGTGTGAAATCAGTTGCATTTCCACCCGCATACCACACTGAATATCGTTATATAAAACCTGTACTGCACAGTATATAACGAATTATTCTATAAGTGTTCCGCAAGGTTACACTTGCGTATAATTTAGTTGTTTATTTATATTTTGTTAAGAACTATAAATGATTATTCTTATGTTCCTCCAAAACTGAAGTGGCCGCGGTAGCCGAGTGTATAGGTATCGGATCGTGGCATGCCTTGTCACGAGTTCGAGCCCAGTACCACAAAAAGACCCGCCGGGGGTGGGGCGACGTTAAACGGAGAGCTAAAAACGCCCCTCCCGTTGGTGGGTGTTAGAGAGGGGGGTCCCAGCTCAGGGTCGTCCACGTCATTTTGACCATGGTTTTACGTGTCCGTCGCGCCCTCTGTAGCTGAACAGTGCGACGTTAATATTCAATCAACCTCCAAAACTGAATGTTCGGGATGGATTGAAGCTTTTGTTCCAAATTAAAAATTTCTTAACTTGTTGTGATCGATAAATTAAATATTCTTAATTTTTATATAAAAAAATAATTTTTAACTTTTTTTGTAAAAAAACGTTATTATATTTCTTTTAAAAAAAAATTCATTCAGAGAAATTAAAAGGGCAAAGTATATAAATTTGCTTCACTTTGAGAAGAAATAGATCCATCTCTATTTATTAGATAACGATAATAGACGAAGCGAGGAAGAAAGAACGAAACTGTTGTTCTGCTGCCTTGAAAATTGACATTACTTTTCATTCCTTTTAAAGCAGATTTTTTTTAAATATGCTTAACTGTCAGCTATTTTAATTTTTTCGAATTAAATTTTATTAAGATTTTAAGTTTCCTTTATTGTTTCTGAAAGTTTATATGTTTTCTGAATTTAATTTCCTAGCCACGTGTCTTGCAGTAGATTTTATAAAATGAGATATATATATATAACATTTAATAAACTTCAAATGTTTTATGCGTTAAAACACGAATCAAAGCTAAATAGTTTTTCTCTTTTACATACTTATAACTAAAAAGAAAATTATTTGGCAAATGTTATTTATATTTACTTTTTCCAATTAAAATATTTTTAAATCCTATGTCAATATTTTCTCGAAATGCAGTACCTCATCAGTAACTTTAAATTTAATTAAAAACTGTTTAAAGTTTCAATATGAGGAAATTAAGCGATATGTTACTTCTCTTTTAATTTATCCTCGTATTCCGCTTACATTATGCGAGTTATAAATAAATAAATATATATATATATATATATATATATATATATATATATATATATATAAGATATAGGAGAGTTAGTATATATATATATATATATATATATATAAGGAAGTATATATATATATATATATCATGTTCTTAAGCGCAAATGACAAACTCAAAACTCAATGAAAAATAATTTAGTAATTCATAAAAATGAGGTAACCTAATTAAAATCTAATTTCGGGAAAAAGTTTTTATTCCTTTTTTTTTTTAATGTTTCTTTAAGAACTACGTTTTTTGAAGCACTAATGTATATTTCTGATTCATTTTACTACGTCTACCATATTAGTAGAAGATAATAGGTCAGTGCACACACACATTTGACTGTAATTTTATGTTACTAGCAAAATATAGTTATTTGCATCATAATAGTAGGTGAAATATACTAAGTCACTAGTAGAAAAAAAATTATATATTGACGATAGAAAATACATTTCTTAAGAAATACTGAGATGTCGTTAACAATATCTTAATTTATCTTGATTTAAATAAAATGCAATCATTAACTGCGAAAAAAATAGTTTTTAAAAAAATTTGACAATTTTATATATAAGTTTGTGTTGAAAATTTTCACAAGGTTTCTAAAAAGAAATATTTTTGATAACCGATATTAAATTTCATTTAAACTATATATATCAAGTCCTCAAATATTTTGAAACATGTTTTTTATATGTGACTTATGAATAACATATTTAAAAAAATAATTTATCTCGTTCCAAAAAATTAAAGAGCGTACGAGATTCAGTACTTATTATTACTATTATTATTAAATTTTAGGTGCTTATTAAGGAACAGAGACTAAATTTACTCCGATGAAAAAAATTAATTTTAAGTTACTGCAGTAATATGGATATTTTTATAAAGGAGGGGAGGAAAATGCACACGCTTCCTTAAATGGCAGCAATTCTCGTAAGTTTTTTTTTTGTCTACTGTAAATAACAATTGATTGATTAGGTTTATTAGAGCTTCTTAAATAATGATTAATTGTTTTATACTTGAATTCTTTACTTCAAATTTATTTTTCACAGAAAAGAGGATAAAAAAAATTCCGCAGATCATTGTAACTATGTCACGCATGAGCATAGTGAGATATTCAATTGCTCCCAAAGTAATCTTTGATGCTTATCTACGGTTCAGTACACAAAAGTCATCATTGAAATTTTGCTGGCATAATAATACGTAAATGGAATTTTAAAAGGCACAGTTTGTTACATTACTTTAATATTTTCAGATTTGCAAGTTTCCAAATGGAAATTATAGGTTGTTTTTTTAAAGGAGGGATACATAATGCTTATAAGCTAATTAGTTATTACTAATTATTTATATTTGTATTAGTTGTAACAAATTGTTGCTACAGTTTGTGTTATATTTCAATTACTAGACTTACATAATGTAAGGTTAAGTTGTTACAGCTAAAATATGCATTGAGTTTGCGATCACGGTGAAACAATATGCATTTAAAGAAGGAAAGCTGGACATTTATCCTCAAAACCAAGTGAAGCATGAATCCTTTCCTTTTAAGAGTACCAATCTAATTTCCTATATTCTATAAATTAATTTATTCATCGTCAATATAATTACAAGTATTATTTGGTGATTGATAAAGATTTTTATGTTTAAAAAAACAAAACACTATATCCTGATTTGACAAGTCCGTCATATGTTGCAATTATCATATGTTGCAGATTTAATAATGTATATTTTGTAGAAATAAAATATTTTTCTTATATCCAATTTGCAGCTTGAAGTAAAAATTATATGCACATGTCATATTGCAACAAAAGATAGAAAATATTTAGGTTGACTAATAGTTTTATTGATCTAAATAATAAGTTTAGATAATAATAAGTTTTGCTATGTTCATTGATGTTTTATCAACTGGAAAAAAATGAAAAATAAGGGCTATAATATACACGTTTAATACATGTACAATAAATGTAATTATTTCCTTATTTATGGTTTACAGAGTTGCTTTTAAAATGTTAATTGAAATGTGTTAACGTAAAAAATTTATTCTTTGGTTTAAAATTTAAATTTTTTAATTAAAAGTATAGTTTTGTTTTATATTCTCGGTATTTTTTTTAAAAAATAGCCCCTTTAAAGTCAGAAAAAGTATGCATGTATAAAATGTTTTTTTGGTGTTCCTCAGAATATTTGATATTAGCGCATGCGTGTGACGAAGTTCTGTGACTGAAAACCCTTTCAAAAGAATAAAGTAAAAGATTACAGTTTTTTGTAACTCAAAGTACATATTCACATTCATTAGTTACATTTCATGGGAAAAAAATGATAAGTGAAAAAAACAAAAGTGTAAGAATTTTTTGAAAAAACAAGAAATAAATGGTTTCATTTATTATATCAACCTTAGCATTAAAATGATTCCATTAATTCACGCGTAAATAATTTTAACATGTGACAAAATTACAGAAATGTGAAATACGATTTTTTTTTCAAATATTCCCTTTTCAAAGTAAGCAAAATTTTATTATTGTATTCCTTTCCTAAAAATATTCCTCGCCCTTTCTATAATTTATGTTAGAATATTTACTTCAATTTATATATATATATATTTTTCATTACTTTTATTTTAACTCTTGTGTATCATTCTTTTAAACTCATCGGGGCACAGTTTTCTCTAAAATGAGGTAGAGACAGTTTTTAGAAATAAATTTGGCTTTAACTTTTATGCTAAGTAATTTCCTAATTTCAAGACATATTTTATTAATACAAATTTTGACATTTAATCGGCATTTGACGGTAAATAATTATTTCTTGCATATAAAAAAAAGAAAGTACATCATTTTTTTAAAATTTTTACTTTTTTTTTGTATACAAATTTGAGTTAATCTAATGTATGAAAAAAGATAAAGCATTTAGAAAAATGAACACTTAACAGGATATATATTTTTTACGCGACTATTTGGTATTTTCTTAAGATTATCAATGACATTTTTATAAAACTCTGCAAAATAAACTTCCCTTAATTATAATCAAATAATATACGAGTATTTAGCTTCATTTCATGCGTAACAGCAATTTAATACGTTTTTATTATGTTTTGAAAAACTGTTAAAATGCGATGATTTTTTCTGATGTTATTAATAATTGGTTACATTATAAAATCCAAACATTCCTTTTGAAAGAACAATACACAAGTGAAAAAAACCCAACTACTCTAAGCATCAATTACAAAGATAAAGAAATGTCTGATTTGTGAGTAGTTTCACACAAAAAAATTTTTTTTAATATACTACATAATGGCTTAAGGTGAGAATCAGTATTATTATTCATAATTGATCATACATTCTTTATAAGTGACTAAAAAATGCGAAAATCCAACCCACCTTGGAAAGGAAATGATTGATGCTGGATTCATTTTCGCACAGCCATTTAATGATAACCATTTCCTATACAATTGTTGAAATTAATACTAAGGTTTGTAACAGGATAATAACGAATATGAGAAAGTACTTCTTTCCATTTAATTTAATGCTCTCCGCAAACATATGAAATCATAAAACTCAAATTCAATTTTTGCGCAACAGTATACCTTTGAAGTGTCACTCATTTTTTAATGGAATTAAAGTAGCGAATGCTGAGTTTACATAGAATTACGTTTTGGGGGTGGGGCTGGGCTCTGACGTCGTGATCACATCATCATCTTTTCGTGGACAGGTCGTGATTAAGCGGACAATGGCCAGTTCTCTTATTTCCTATCGCCATTTACAGAGTTTGTATTATTCTCTCGGTAATCTCCTAAATGATGTCGGCTCTATTTTAACTTCCCCAAGCCAGAGGAACCAAAACAAATAAACAAACAAAAAATCGAAGAGATTCATCATTAGAGAACTCATTTTGCCCTCTTCTCCTGTGAGGGCGATACTTTTAACTACTAATCTACCCCACGTGTTGGTTGGCTGTTTGTAATGGCTGGATTTATTTTCCAACGAATCCCAGACCTTTTCTCACCCTACTTTTAACATTTAATAACAGAGGGTTCGTCATAAAATGAGGACCGTGTCATTGAAGATGGGTTCTATTCTGCGGCAAATATGACGTGATCTCACGTGAACTCATTGTGTGATTGTTTGCTTTTGTAATGGGCTCACACGTCTCGGAGGGGAAAAAAAGCTGGAAAGATAAGAGTTTAAGGGTCGTATCAAAAGAGGAATGCAATTTTAAAATGGGCATTAACTTTGAGGTGGTTTCTAAGATACATTTTGAAGTACAGGATCTGAAATAATTAAACCACATAATCACCACAGAAAAAAGGGATAACTGCTTTGATGTAGTTGCGGAAGAACTGAACATGCATATTCTGAATATCATTTATGTTTGTAAGTCGTTTTTGTATGCAATTCGATAATGCAGCGTTATTCATAATTCCCTTCAAGGCTTTGAAGCGCTGCAGTAAAAAAAACTTAAACAAATACAACAACAAAAATACATTTGAAAGAATTCAGAAGTAATTAAAGTTTCATTTAAATATTTTACAGGTGTTCCCAGAAATGTCTTAAGTCAAGTGCCAACTGGGCCGGGCCCAGGGCCTCAACCATTGGTGGGGATCTCATTTAGTTCTCAACCTTGTCTTAATATGATCATGATCTAAATGATTTTAAAACTCAAACTCAATGGTGCAACATCCCATGAGGGCCAGGGCCTACTGTACCCAACACAGTATAGGAACCATTGGGCGCTGAAGTGCATGAACAGATGTCCCAGATCAGGTGGTCAGTCTGAAGCGAGACCTCCAGTGTTTAAGTCCCCAAGCAAGCTTGGAACTCATTGATCGACCCACTGTAGTAGGGATGAAAGGTTGAGTTGACCTTGCCCAGCCCGGGAATAGAACCTGGACCTGTAGCGTGGAATTGCGAAACGCTACCACTTGACTACCGGGCCTTGAATAACTTAAATGTGGTCAAATATTATTCACGTGTTTATTCTCCGAAAAACAGGGAATTTCAAACTGCATATGAACTAACAAAAGGGTTAGACTGTATATTATGTGATAACCATTGTCCCTATCTAGGCCCAGGCCTAATACCATAAAAAAACATTCAATCCATTTAGTCAAAATGTGGTAATCGGTAGAGCCGGTTTGTGCCTAGGTTTCTCCACAGATTGTGAGTCATACACATTTATTTGTTTCAAATTACCATTTGAACGAGTAGTTGACAACGCATGCTGCATACTGTCTTCTTTTAAAGATCTCAGGTAGGCTTACTTTTGCATAGGGACCAGGGAATCAAAAAATCTTACGAATTCTCTGTACTCAAGGCCTCAAAGAGTCTTAAGAAGTCCCTGGATGTTCTGTGTGTGAAACCTTGGAAACACGGCGTACATCGATGCGATAGTTCAGTTCCTGCCACATTCTACTTAACATGGTACTTTCAACGTTATTGACAACATGTGTTATTTTATTCCATATTATCCGAAAACTTGGTCTTTTACATAAGACTCAAGTTTTCATATCCTCAGCACGTTGTAACAGAACTGCATGAAAGGATAACACGTGCTGTCAATAACGTTAATAGTACCATACTGAGTAGTGTGGCTGAAAGCGCACTATTGCGTTGATGTATGCCATGTAACCAAGGTTTCCCATGTAGAACACCTGTAAAATATATAAATGGAACTTGAATTGCTTCTGTATTCTTTTTCAATTGTACTTTTTTCTCTTTTATTCCTTTAAGGTTTTTTATTGCAGCGCTTCGAAGCCTTGGAGGGAATTATGAATAACTCTGCATTATGGTCTCATGTTTAAACGTTCAATTATTAACTATACATTATAATAAAATGAGTCCTGCATTAGTGTAATGTAGTCTTTTCTTATTTTTCAAATAAATATAAGTCATTTCTCGGGAAGGGAAAGGTTCTGTAATTATTATTTCTGGACGTGTAAAATTTATTTAGATAATCTGAAATTAAACAATTTATCCAAAGATTGGTAGAAAATTTATAAAAGTAAAAAGCAATTCTATCTAAAAATAAACGAAACTGCAAAGAAACAAAGTAAAAATCAAAGTCTTTTTAAAGTCTGATGAGAGATTGAAATTGTACTAATCTTTCCTAACACATCGGACTATAAACAGAGATAGCAGAATTTGCTACTGATTTATAACACGGAGAGCGAAGTACAACCAACAGGATTTTTCTTTGAAAAACATATTATAGCTAAGATGATGAGCTGTCATCATCTTAATTGGAGCTTTTGAGTTTATAATAGGATCCGATATATATAATTTAGGGGAAAGCTGTTGATATATATTTATGATGAAATAAGTTTTTTCTCCAAACTCTCAGTTTATGGAATTTGTAAATAAGCCATTTATAGGTTTTTCATAAATTGGAACTACATGGAATTTATTTCGACAAAAGAATACATTTCTCAATAAATTTAGATTCGGGTCAGTGATCAAATATATACCTCACGTTACCTTGCATTAAACTAGTATAGTTCGAGATAAAATTACAAAATAAATAGTATAATAAAGATAGAATGCGGTGATAAATACTAGTTATAGATTCAGTATTTTTAAATAGTGAAATGCAAAACGTTCCATGTGTATCAAAACAAAACTTTTGTTAGATTGAATGAGGCTTTGAAAACGTCATTCAGTGCTATACAATTATTAGCAATGACTTCGAAGTAATTCATACGGGGAAAACCAAGAATATACATTTAATTTTAGGATACAAACGCTACGTAGGCAGTTTCTGTATGTGTATAACCCTTGAAACTAATGGACTCCAAAGAAGACTCATCACAGCGACAGACTTTAAGTGTTCTAAGAGCTTTCCAGACACTGAAATATTAAGCATGCGTTTTTGACTGGGATTTCAACCGGCACTTCTTATTTTGTAGGCAACACTCCAGGTACTCCCGACTACAAATCATATATTAATGACGAATAGAATAAATAAATAAATTAAGGAAAAAACTTGAAATTCAACATTAACTGAAAAAAATTATTTTTCTAAATTAATACTCCTTTCAGATTTATAAATGCGACAAAAAGGGGTGGCAAAATCTTTCATTTCTCCCCAAAACCCAAAATTGGGAACCTAATTTTGCCCCTTGTCCTCTCATTTCCAGTTTTTAAAAAGAGGTCCCCCAAAAACTTCGTGTTGCCTTGTAGTGTACTTTAATATAACTCTCTCCCATTAATTAAAATACTTTTTTTTTCCACAGAGCTAAAACGCGATTGAAAAAGTTTACATTATTTTTAAATATTTTTACTGACGTATATTTCCAAGTTTTGGTTTTAAACCCAAAATTTAAACAAAGTTTAAAAAAAAAGATATGAGAATACTGTGATCGTATTAAAATGTTAACATGAAGTCTATAAATTGATTTTAGGTACAAATTTTGAAATGGCTATACAAGTAAGTTACGGGAGTTTTATATAGCTTAGTATTAGATAGTATAATTTATGAATGGATATAACAGTAGAAAAATATGTTGAAAAAAAATAGATGGAATTATACAAAATTTGAATATCTCCTAGAGTTTCTCAACTCTGACTTAGGTCTTCAACATGGTTGAGAAACGATTTGTCAAAAAGAAAACAGAATCTAATTTATTACATCAATTGCATTTAAACCAGAACCGTGTTAAGGTGACATTTCCACACTTAAGTGCACGTTACGTCCCCAAAGACCCACACTCGTTTGCGTTCCATTCACGCCCGAAGAACAATCGGGAGCGCGCGCCGGAAAACAAAACAGTTTCGCGATATTTAATGACGAAAAACTCTTTTACCGTTCTGGTTGATGGAAACGGAAGCGTATGCAGTTGCATCTCCCTCAAATCAAGAGCAAATAAAAAAAAGGACGAGCAAAACAGTCGCACGTGCTTCGATTGGTATTTAAACGTTTCGACGACAATCTACCTGGCTCAGCTACAGAAAATGAACGGGACAAAATCGTGATGATGCCATTTTATTCTTTTACTTCTTCCAGTCCGGAATCACGAGTTTAAATTCGAACTATCTTGTTTGCAGAAGTGCGACTAGAAGGCAATTCAACCATCCGTGACTTTGTCCTAAAGGGTTTGATATTTGTGGAAGGAGGAAAGAGGGAGAGGGGTGGAGGATTTTTTCCTTCATAATGTTAGGAGTCAGTGAAGCAAGTAACAAAAATTGCCTGGGGATCAGGAAAAATAGGAGTAAAAAAATTGAGCACCTTGTAAACAAGTAATGCCGCAGTTGCTTCATAGTTCAAGGCTCGTTTGTGAAAGAAAGACTTGGGACGGATTTTCGTAATTCGCGTCTCATGTTTCGCATACTGATGTTTGTATGTGCAACTAATATGCTTCACGTTGTTCTCGTTCTCGTTGAGCTATTTTTTACTTTTGCCTTACAACAAATTAAAATCTCTTTGTTCTTAAGATACATTATAAAATGTTTCCAAGACCATGAACTCTCGGTTGGAATTCGATATAAATTGACGTACAGGAACCCAGTGGAATTTTAAAAATAGTATCAGTGACACAGATGACCTCAGTTAAGATGAATTTTTCACAATTGTGTTCGATTGCTTAACACAGCAATAAATTCAAGCAGATTATGTTATTAATTTTCAGTGATTTATTAATGTGATTCGATAACGATTTATTTTATGAGACCAAAGATTGAGTGTTATTGAAAATTAACAGCCAAAAAAGCCTGATAAGTTTGAATGAGCAAAATACAGGCTAATTAATCTTATGATTGCATGGAAAACTTATATGTAAAACTGATTGGAGTGTGTATAATTTAACAGTTGTATTTAATCATTCTCAATATTTAGTATTTCACAAGGTCAAGTACAATTATGGATTATTTAAGTTTAGAAAAATTTGATTTTAAAAAAGTATTACCTTAAAATGAGAATCACATGTACTACATCTGTATAAAATTTTGATAATAATATAGGTATATATATATATATATATATATATATATATATATATATATATATATATATATATATATATATATATATATATATAATATATATATATTTATAAATTGATAAATTTAATTTCACATTTAAATCACAGCATAAATTTTACTAGTGAGCAAACACATAAATTTCAAAATAGTTTACAGCCTTCTTCAATTTTTTTCTTGTTGTTTTCATGTCGTGAATTTTTTAAACTCAAAAATAAATATTCTATATAATTACTATACCGATATAATAATAAATTAAAAAGATATTTTGGGTTTAAAGGGTAAAACTCATGTGTTACATGCCCTTTGGGGGTTGGAAAAATTCTAGTGGAAAAATCTCTAAATTTTTTGTTGTATTCTGATTCTTAAATTAGAGTGACTTTTCTATTGATGCTTCTATTTAAAATAGTAAACTCTCTTCTATTTGTTGTAAGCATTACTACTTACAGATTTAATTGTACTATGAGGTGTTACTTTCGAACAACAAATATCCTTACAAGTCGAAACCAAACAAATTGATAGATTCGTTTAATTAAATTTCTATCTTGCAAACAAATTTCATGAAATGATTAAACTTTGATAATATACCACATTGAAATAACTTATTTATTATCTACAATTAACCTCCTGACGTTTTCCCACGTAATTGTTTACTTTGTACATTTTGACCGAGATTAAAAGAAGGGAATAACTCGATATATTAATTATGACAAACTTTCATCTAAGAATTATCAAATTAAAAACTACGACTGATACACTTCGGGCACAACCCAAACCTCCATTTCAAAAACAATCCTTCCTTTCCGAAACATTTTCAAAAAACGGGTTTTTAAATTTTCTTTTTCCCCGCTCTCTTAAAAAAAACATCCCCAATCGGGTTTAAATTTTACTTCCAATCAAGCTTCTTCTTTCTATCTCGCTCTTTTTCGGAAAGTGAAGGGAAAAAAAGGGAGGAGGTAGACCAATTGACGCTGATGACATCAGATTAAAATCGCCAAGAAGTCTCCCACTTTAGCTAACAGAAGGCTACCGTTATAATGATCATTTTTTAAAAGCTTCCCAAACTTTCAATACTGGCCCCCCCCTTTTTAATCCACAATTTTTTTCGCGCCCCTTTTACATTAATAAATTTCTAATGCAATAATAAAAAACACTTTGATGCTAAAGCTACAATACACGATCTTAATTATAAACCGTACAATTTAATAACATAAATTTTTAAATTTTTTATGTTTCTTTTAAGCAAAAAAAAAAAGTAATAGGATAATTATTATGTTATTTTTTCCCTTTTTCCCAATTTTTAAATTTGGGAAAATATTTGCAAAAAACGATGGCTGCCAAAAAGGAAAAAAATGAATAGTAAATATAAAAAAAAAGAACTCAATTTTTAAAAAAATTTTAAAAAAATTTTCTCCAAAAAAATCCCAAAACCCCTTGGAAATCCCTTAAACCCTTATTTAAATTGGCAATTTAAATAAAATTTAAAAAGGGGAAAAGGAAAATTTTTTTTTTTTGTTTCCCTTTTTTAAGTAATATATATTTTAAGTAAATTATATATATACTTTTAAGTAATAGGTTAATTATGTTATTTTTCTTTCTCTAATTTTTAAATTGAAACAGATTGAGAAATAATATTTAATTAAAGATTTATTTCCTTCAAGATCCATTTCTAAAAGTACAAATGTCATTAAAAAATAGCCTAATCTATGTTGCTCTTTATCATATCCATTACATCTGGCATTCTCTCGAACGTTCATATGAGTCTAGGCAACCTAACAGACGTCTGCACAAAACATGTAAAAATGCTGTACCTCGTACAATTCTAGTCAGTCTTGGCTGAATCGATTAGCTACCGAATCTCTCTTGAATGTATATTTCATAATTCACGCGTTAATTGTAATTCACGGTATTAAGTATTTACGGGAGTGGATTATAACAAAATCATAGATATATTTTTAAATCACAGCGAGCATTCGACGATAATAAAGCATCAACAAGTACATAGACGAGGGCAAATTGATAGTAAGTTACGAATGGGTTAGGATCCATTTCAAAAATACTTCAGAAGGGCTCTCAACTGCCGAAAAAGGAGATCTCATAGATTTCACATCAATGACGAAATTAAAGGGCAATTTTGTAATAAATCACTCTTTGAATTCTGAATAGAGGTGGATGCTGAATTTTCTGCACTGAAAACAAAAGCATTTCGTATACTATTACCATTTTTAACATCATACATTTGTGAATCCGGATTTTCTGCGATGGCTACTTTGAAGACAAAATATAGATCTGAGCTAAATAGCAAAATAACTCTGAGTGTCAATTTCTAATTTTTAGCCTTCCTTTGAAAAACTTTTGCTCTGCAAGACAAAGCCCATGGAAGTCACTGATAATTATTAAACTTGTTCTTATACTGGCTGAAGTACCCACCTCTTAACACGATTTATTTTTTTAAAAATGATAATATATTATTCTTGATATTATAGCTTAATTGTAAGGAGAGTAAAACCAAGTGCATGACAATGTATACAAAAATGTAAAATGATTTATTGAAAGGAATACTCATATTATAAACGGTTTTGAATGAACTGTAATTTTAAGCCTCGCAGAATTAGCATTTAGAATAAATGTTAAGTAATAAAAAAAGAATATAAAATTCTAATGAATAACAATTGTGTTATTTTTAATATTTAAAGCGAGAAAGCCCGGGATCAGGTGTGCACTCGATACTAACGTTAATGGTCGCTGGAAGTGAAGCACCCCAATTCTTTTTTTATAATTATTTTCAATATACAAGATAAAAATCACAATTTCAGTGAATAATTTAACTAAGAGAAAATATACTTACCTAATTCAAGGATTTTTCTATTTGTCTTTCATAATTTGAGAAAATATCCAATAAAACTGAACTAAATTGTTCCAAATGTGCGTGACCTTAATAAAGGACACAAATCACAGACACTTTTTGCTAACATTACAGGTAAGCTATTTGCAAGCAAAACTGTCACATTTTGTTCACGTTATTGTAATTTTAATGTCCTTTGATGATCGACAAATATCCTGTTGAACTTTTTCTTGCTTGGGTCTTTTTGACAGGGTGAAGTGCATTTTGCTGTACACTTATGGCTTCATATTTTCTTGATAAAGTTCTTAATGTAGCTATTGAAAATTTTCCTTTCGTTTCATGTTTATTGCTTTTCTCAAATTTACTTTCGCTATCATGATTAATATGCATTATTTCAGCAAGTGTTTCCCTTGTTTGATCAGCTTCAATTTCCTTTCAGAGAGATCACAGATGCCCAATTCTTTTTTATATTCTGCTCATTTACATTTATAAACCATAATCAGTCGTACAACAACACAATTAAAACCATTAAGTTATTCATAGAAGAAAATGCAGCATGTTCAAGAAAATATTTTTGAAAAATAGTGGTCGTGCCGGGAACTTGAACTAAACAAGTATCTTAAGATTCTAAAAAAACGTTTGCCACTCCCAAGAAAGGAGATATGTTTTCAATTCATTTTAGCTCCCATTAAGACTGTCATATTAGAGGATTCTCTGTCAAGGTCATTGGTAACAAATAAATAGTTTTCCTAGAATTAACGATTTTTGTATTATATGTTTCAGTATACTCATAAAAATAAATCTTGGCCAATTAATCCTTCAAAGTGCTCAATATGCTTATCCATGTATCATAAAACTCTTTCATATTGTGAAAAAAAGCAACAGAATTATATAAATTTACAACTTCCTAAAAAGGGATGCAGGTAACCATACCAGTAAGTTTGAAAGCCAGCAAAAGTAATATTTTAGGTTAAAAGAAACGTAATAAAAAAATCTCTCATCGTAGGATTACAGCAAAGCAAACAAATTTTTTTAAATTTAGTTATAGGATCAAAGATAGCTAATGAGTGTTCAAAGTAGAATCTTTTATTTTTGATGACCTTTTTTCACCAGATGATATATATAAATCATATCAAAGTAAATCTGTATTTTTTATTATATCGAAAGTATTTTGTTTTTTTTCATTCCAGTAAATTAATTTTTTAAACCCTTTTTATTTTCGATATGCTCGCGCCCCTTGAAGGTTATCGCCCCTTCAGGGGCGCGCCCACAGTTTGAGAAACACTGCCTTAATTGGAAGGTTCTTTTTTTCCCTCCACGTTTGATGACTACGATGTCACAAAAAAGCGAAGCGAAGTAACATTTGGTGACGAGTCGCCAGTATCGCTGTAACGTTATCAGTTTCGTATAACCCACCTAATAATGCTTTGCTATGGTTACCGTCATGATAACAGCGATTCTTATCTGCCAGGCTGCTTGAGAGGAAGTTTATCACATCGCTAACAGTATTTTTTTTTTCAATTTATTTTCCTTTTTTTTTACGCGTTTAGTTCAGTTAATTCCTCTCCTTTTTTTTCTTTATCCATTTTTGACTGTCGGGATACTTTATTATTTTTTTCTCGTGCTATCAAGTATTGATAGGTATAAAACCCATCACTGTAGGCGTGGGTTGAATGCGTGATAAGATTTTCGAACCTGTACCCTGGAGTACAAGAGACCAACAGTCTGAAATGATCGAAAGTTTACTCTTTGTCCTTGATCGCTTATCGTACACAAAACCCAATCTCTCATCACATTCTCACCTTGAGCGAAATATTTCAAAGGAAAATGTAATAATGACGTATAAAAATAATTTTGAACAAATAGTATGTCAGAAATTAAGATAAATTTATTCTGCAGTGTAATTATCCAAGCAAATCATGAGTATTAAGTTATGTACTGTATTATTATCTGATTTTGAGAAGTAAATACCTATACCTATCAGATGCTTGTTTCTTAATAAAATTATTCAAATCAACTTTGGGATCATTTTCACAATTAATAAATCTAAGACCTTTTAAATAAATTTAGGTTTTTCATACATTTAAACTGTGTCAGCATTATTTCAGAGATTCAAGAGAAATGATATATTTTTACCAAGTGTAATATTTTTTAAAGAAACCTATTTTATTTTCATTCTTACTCGTCCACCACTGCAGAAACTTAAAATATTTGCAATAATTTTGAACGTACTAAATATCCGAAGAAATTTTTTATGTATTGTATTTATAATAACACAAATCATTTGTCTTTCCTTAGTTAAGATTTAAATATAATGCCTTATTAAATCTTTAGAGTGAGGATACAAGTAAATTATGCTTAATTTTACCAAGTATTACTTAACCCTGAACTACATTATCAATTTCAAATACTTCATCTATATAGGAATAATTATTTAATCCTAAGGCTTTCAAATGCATTAAAAAACGTCTGTGAGAGAAATGAGTTACATTAGCGTTACACTATAAAGCAACACGACGGCTGTTGGTGACGGACTTCGTAATTCTGAACCCCGTTCAAATGACGAGGATGACTCTTAAGCTGGTATCTCCATCTATTAACTACCACACTATACCAACGGAAGGACACACATTGAGCCTCGATATATTTAACGTGCATTAGATTCTCTAAGCGGCGGGTCTTCAGGGGCACTAGACTCGAACTCATGACACGCCGGCCATGACCACGCTCGTGACCACAACTACTAGGCTACCGAAGCCACTAAAAATTTCCATAATATTGCTATAAATACTTCAAGCTCCGCAATGGGTACGAAACTTCAAATTTTTTAAAAGAAACCCATGTTGACTCTCTTTCTGTGTGTGTGTGTGTAATTTTACGAAAACCAGGAACTAAAAGTTGATTAAAGAAGGAAAAACAGCTTACTTTATACGAGAAAGAAAGTGTAATAAATTTAAAATTATTTGAAGAGCCGTTTACAGAAGGAACAGGTTTGACAAACACCGAATCTCTCAAGGGTTATTTCTCGGAAAAGCAATCTCCTTGGTCGAAGTTGCCACTTTGTGTCCACTTACTCGATACCCTCGCCATCCAGCAAACAAAATGATTAAATCTAAGATTTGGAACCCTGTTTGAATAACACACTCCAGGTAGAAACATAAATATGGAGCAGGACAATGTCTGGCGCCACGCTCTCCTAAACCAACCGCAAACAAGCGATAAAACTTTTTCCCTCGCTCTCTCATTTGTTTTACACCACGAGCCTTTACAAAACAAAAGATTTCTAGGGATTTCTCCGGGACCACCTACGTGTAGAGGACTCATGGACAATTACTCCAACAAATGTCGACAGCAGGAGGTCACTTAGAATTAGACGTGTTTACCTGGACAGACTCCTCCTCAAGAAGAAAAAGGAATAAAAAAAAGATCTTTATCTCTCGGCTGAGCGACTTCAAGAGTCTTGTTGTGACCGCCTCCACCCCTCCAAGTCTGACTTTTTAAAAGCTCTCCTTTTGCCCATGTTGAATCTTAATCTCTGAAATGAGGATTGAAAAGGGCTGGAGGATGTTGTCGCCCAATCCATCAATTATTTCGCTATCGCTTAGGTAGCTTTCCCCTGCTTTTTTTTTTTACTTTAGGTCCTCTAACTCCAGTCAGGTGGGTTTGCTTGTAAAATCGCTTTGTAGAATCATTCAAATATAAACGTGTACATCCGAAACAGAAAGATAGGAGGGGGAAGTCCTCTTGTCTTTCTTTTTGGCGACCTTTGGCTGAAATATTTCTCTGGACAGAATGATGTCTACTTTAGATAACTCAGTGACTTTTTTTCTTTTGCTTTCTTATCTTTCAAGATGGATTTCTTGAACAACGGCCCCTGTTTTCTCCTCGTTAGTTAGATAAGTGTTTTAAATCGGATATGGTGGGAATATAAACAGAATCTGTATGTACAAACATTCCGAAAACATGAAGGAAGGAGTGTCTATTACAATAACTCGGTTCATTCATTATTGGAAGAGAATGGATAATTTGTGGGCGCTGAGAGCTTGTTGTAAGAGTCAAGAAAAAAATATTAACATAAATCTATCAATGATTTATCTCACTGATGGGGAAAATTGGGTATTGCAATTGTAAGATGTATAAATTTCTGCAACAAAATATGTCGGTCTATATCAAAGATAGCTTTCAGGAAAAGAAAAATTATTCATAAAGACCCAAGATATACATTTTTTCCTTGAGAACATGCTAAAATATTAAACTAGAAATTTTGTGGGAATTGCTCTTATAATCAAGTAATGAACTTTAGAAAATATTAACACAAACATTAATATACATATATTACAGGCAACAGAAATATCATGAACAAATATTACAATATAGAATAGTGGTTTATTCCAGTAATATCAACAGAAATTTAAGGAAATATCTAGATTTTTTCTGGATTCGTTGTTAATTAAGGAAATATAAATACAACTGGCTGTTGAATATGGATATATTGAAATCAAAATGGAAAATAATGTATAATTAACCATAAATCTTTTTTAACAAAATCATTTAATTTTTCTAATACTCTTAATTCAATGGAAAAAAAACACTTTTGCGAATGCACAAGCTGCAGTCTACTTCAGATTTACAGATTCTGCATAAGTATCCCATACATACATCAAAATTAAACAATTAATTAAAATCTCTTAACAATTAACTGACGTTTAAAAAAAAAATTAAAAAGAATGCGTCAGCCATCATTAAGAGCGCAAATCGATTTTAGCACTTATTTGATTTGTTTATGTATCTGAACACTAAATGTTAATATTCGATATCAAATGTTGCTGGCGAAAAAGCTAACTTCAAAAAAAAAAAATTATATTAAAGAAATTTTGTAACTGAGAAGAAAAAGTTACGTAAAAAGGAAAGATCGATGTTGATCAGGTAAGGGCAATTACTTCCAAGCACGTTTAGGCTCTTATATCAAGAGAAAACCAATTAATTCGTTCTCCCCAATGCTGAACGACAGATCACATTTGCAGACCACCCCCAGAAATCAAAGTAACGCTCATGCGCGTGGATAGTTCACGCTCCAGCGGTCAGTCAAACGACAACAATGGCGGCGCTTCTTGACCTTATTAACCCCCCACCCCTGGGGAGGGGGTTGAGCAAACAGGAGTTGACGATGAAGCTGATCGGGGACGGCCAATTAGTTCTTTTTAGTGGATTTTTATTTTTCGGTTGTTTGTACAGAGGGTTGAGGGAGTTTTTGCGTCTAACGAACCGACGTCTCTCCCCTAACACTGTCAAGTACTTTCCGTCAAATAGGTAAAATCCCCTCCCTGATATGCGTGGTGTTGGATTCAATTAAGCTCCTGAATCAACTTCAATATGCCCTTCGAAGTGCATGGAAATAAAAACTGAAAAATATTTTTTTCGTTACTAATATGAACGGTGAATCGGCGAACACATGATACAAATAGACATTTTGTACTTCACGCGGCTGATTAATTTTTATAAGTTCCAATTCATTCATTATAGATGTGCTTTTTTGTTTGTTGAATGTTTATTCCGGTTATCATAGATCGTTCTTGTCTGATTTTTAATAAAGAGAAATTTTTATTACTTCGCTAATATTTTTTTTTTTCAATTTAAAAAAAACAAACTTTTGCTTCTTAGGTCTATAGAAACTTCAGATTGTTTAGATATGCTAAATTGATTCAAATAATTATTTTAGTTGTTTTTACTTCTTAAGTCAAAACTTGTTTTGTCGAAGTGTCTATAATTTATCTTTTATTCTCTTAGTATATTATGCTTTAAATCGTAAATTCTGAAGGAGTATTTAAATTATTTAATTTAGCTTCCTATCGAGAAATCACATCTATTCTTTATGTTACTTCAACTCAATAGCGTATACGATAAATTAAAAAAAGACGCATTTATAAATTATCAATTTCGTTGTAATATTAAAAAGTCAAGTAATATATAAATGTATAGGGGAGATGAACAGTTACAAATACTCTCTTTCAGCCATTACTTTTCACTTTTTTTTATTGTCTAAGCAATTATACAAATTGCTTTTATTATATTTTTAATACGAACATTGAATAAGAAAAGAAAAAAAGGTCTGAAAATGATTTTATTTTGAAAATATGATAATATAAGTAATAACTGGATTTTTTTATAATGTAAGAAAACTACATGTATAGTTCTAATTGTTCATTAATTAGAATCTAGAATAACTTAAAAATATAATTTACAATTCCCCCTTTTTTTCTCCCAAGTTTTTAGCTTTAATAAAAAATTTAAATAAATTTCTTTTTAAACTAACGTTTTGGAAAAACAGGTTAAATCTATTTAATGAATCACATGAATTTTATTTTAAGAGCATTAAAAATGTATGAAACTGAGATAGGCTCAAGAACTTTTCTATAAATGCTAAATTTTTTCGATATCAATTAGATATGCTTTAGTAATCATCTATTGTGATCGATGATCAGTAAAAAAGAAGAATATATATATACTTAATGTTATTATAGTGCAACGATATAATGCACTAAATTAACAATAAACGTTTTGTATAATAATGATCAAGAGGAGCAGATAATCAAAAAAAATTAAGATAACTGCCAAAGATTTTCTATTCAATATTTTCTAACAAAATTTTGAATGTGTCATAAAAAACAAATATTTTTTTCTTTTGTATTATTGTAATTTGGTAAAAGAAATCACTTGATAAATTTACATTTGTTCATCTACTTAACATCTGAAATCATCAAACAATGCCAAATACTATAGATAAATTATATTTCGATAGTAATCTGACGAAGTAATTCTTGAATTCGAAAAGAGTTGATCGATGTCACACTGCGATATAATTTTTTAAGTTTCAAATAAAATTTATATTCAAAAATTAATTATGATAAATCTTTTACAAAATGTAACAAATTTAAATTTCAGAGCAGAAAAGTAAAAATCAATATTTTAACGTGTTTTCCTTTTTTTTAAAAAAACTTTAATATGGTTTCTGGTACCAGTATTAACTATAACAATATTTACTTTTTTTTAAAAAAAACACTTTATACTATCTATTTGTATCAAAATCAAGCTTGAACAAAATTTCAATATAGGATAAAACTTTTTGACTAGTTTTTAATTAAAATAAATATTATTTAATTTAAAGAATTTTTTTATAAAATTTTTAAGGGGAAAACTTTTTGCAGTCCTCTCTCAGTTTTTTTAATTGAACAGATCAACAACGTATTCGATTTAATCATGAAAGAAGTAGTTACAAAATTTTCATAAGAGAATTCAAATTGTTTCGTAAACTAGAATTATTTCGCTCTGTTTTATTGTCTGTAAACCTTTTTCTTTATAAACAGAAGATACTATGCTGTAGTAATGGAAATATATACTTAATATTGGAATGGCACAGATTTGTTATTCTTCCTTGCGTATTGAAACCTTTCATATATTGTAATAATTTTAAGGAAGCTCCTAATCTATAAGCTAGTTATCCTAATATAAACTATTTTAATAAATTGTGTTCAGTGGCATTCTTGAACAATTGTTTTTGTAAAATGATAATTAGTTTAATTCATTGCGCATATAAGGATAATAACTGTTTTGTTTCTCAAAGTCCTTTTGATGAATTGCTTCATCAAAAATCTGATGAAATACAAATCAAAATCGAATTCTAAGAAAAGTATGGTCCGGGGAGTCCCTTTTTGGTATACTAATCAAATGCAGATACTAAATACATACTAAATAAAAAATGGAATTTTTTTTATCGAATAACATGAAAAGCAAATAAAAGTTTCCTTCATTACTAATATCATAATATCATGATCTATTTCGGTCTTAATTTCATTTGGATGAGTTCGTTCAAAATTTTGGTTATGATATTAATTTATTCTATCAACATATTATGAACTTTTTCTGTGAATGTACAATTATTATTCCCCTCCCCCTCAAACGCGGATTAACTCCTAGGCGAATATATTAGTTTCATCACATATTAATTCTATTCGCATTCCTTTATTTTAGATCTCAGATAAGTTGTCTAAACTTAAAATGTTTATCTTCCAAATTGCAAAGAGAACATATCTTAACGTTATCATGAATGACAAATGTAATAAAGTCTTATACTCAGTTGTAAAATATTTACATTGAGCTATAGCTAAAAATGCATACGAGCTTTTAATATTAATTTCAGCTATTTTTTAAAAGAAATTTTACTTAATCCCAACTTTTAAGTTCAAATTTTATATTATATATCAAAAACTAAACTCATTGACTTAAAAAATACAAAGCATTACTTTAGAACGATTGTTTTCAATAAAACAACCGTACTTTTAGCCCAAATACAAGAGTAATTTTGACAAGAGTATACAAGAGTACTTTTGATGTTGAAATTTACTAGATAAACATAATTCTCAATATATAAAATTGATTTCATGGCCATTTTTTGAAGAATTAGGTTATTTGAGTGTATTTCATAGTCGCTATTTCTACAAACGTATTTCTATAAAAATAACTTTAAATATTTATTGTTTTACATTTTTTTCCCTGTCTGAATTAAAGTTACCAGAACACCAACATCCCGAGATGAGATTTTGGCATAGTATCTAGCAATTGTACAAAGCATGTTCAGAATAATGGCCTATTTCACTTCAACTATTATGAGAGTGAATCCAATTTCAACAATTAATCTACCTATTAAAACGGGTTCCCTATTTCATGAGCACCGGAAAAGAGGCATTCATCCATGCACTATGAATGAGTCCTATCTATTGTAAAACTTCAAAAATACTATTCATAAATTAATCGCGATCCACTGAAACAATCCAACTTGAAATCGAGGAGGCAGTTGCTATTATCACTGAATCTTTGAAATTATCGATGGCGAGTAGCATTGCAATTCAACTGAAGACATCACAGAGCGGATAAACTGGTCGTCAGCCAAAGTTGGATTGAATAATCGGGTTGACTACAACAATAGATGGAGGCTATTTGTATTCCTTTGGAGTCCTCCAAGTCTTGGACGCATCGATCGAAGACGTTCCGCTCCGTGCTTAACGGTTGTTCAAAGTCCAGTCGCGGACATGGCTAAATATATTCGATTCTTCCCCATGATTTCCGCCTGGTTTGAAAGGAAGACGTTTTGGTTGAGGATACAATAGGTAACGGGGGTTGACACGGCATACCGAATTCGATTTCATGGGCTACCTTGAAAATTACTCTTGGACATTCAAGGTTACGTAGTGGTCAGTCCGATTGGAATCGATAAGAACAGAAAGGAAGTGCGAAGATGAAGGATGGAAGTATTCAGTTTCTTGCAAATTGGAAGAGAATAAAGGAGCACTGAATTTTTTAATGGTAACATTATATTCACGTCAGAAAGTTGTTTTTAATAACAATACTTGCATACAGCTGAATTCATGTATATGATTTCATAAAAGTAAAGCGGGGGAGGGGGACCCGAAAATAACATTTTTTAGAAAAAGATTTTCAAATTTTGGAATTATAATTTTTCAAGTTCCACATAACCTAAATATGAAAACCTAAAAATGTAAAAGTTTGACGTATTCTTGGATGTTAATAATATTATGTTACACCTTAATGTTTCTTTTCAAGTTATTTTACACTCAAAGAGTTGCCTTAATATTTTCGAACATTCACATGTATATGATTTTAATTAAATATTTTAATATGACAGCCAATTCCCTTCTAATAGATTTAAAAAAAAGAGATATATATAAGAATAGATTGTGATAGATAGACATAAATATTCGAAAATTGTAAACTTGTTGAAAGATTTATGTACAGTTTTCTTTTTTAACAAAGTAAAACTTTATTGCCTTTGAATTCTTTGTCATTTTAAATGTAATTAAAAATGAAAATTGAATTTTAAGAAGTGCATTACAGTTAACTCATTGCTATATGCTGTATAATGGCTATTGGTACATCCACGATGTGATCAAAAGTATTTATTTTTCTATGAATTCATTTCTTTCTTCCGAAAAAAATTTCGCATACTATTTGAATTTATGAGAAAATACACAGTTAAAAGAACGATTCCCATTAAACAGTTTTTAAAACGGTTAAAAATAATTTTTAGCCCCTCAATAATAGTATTATTATTGCTAAAGTCTTTAAAAATGAAAATAAGCAAAATTGTTAAAGTTAATTAGTTCATTGGAGAAAATTAATCTCAAATATATTAAGTATAAAAATAAATCGAAATTTTATGAACTATTTTCTTAAATTAATTTTTATAGAATGAAGTTCAAGTTAATTGTTCTCACAGTATTTTGATACAAACACAATTTTAATTACTAACTACTCAAAAGAGGACAAACATTTTAATAAAAATTATGATACAAATTTTCAACAATTTTACTAGTTGTTTAAATAATAGTTTTTAAAATTAATTTACCTTTCTAACAATAGGGTCTGCTCAAAACTAATAATATTGCATTATTAATTAGAAAATTTCTGATACGTATATAAGTCATTTACTGTTTTTTATGCTTTAGGTTTAAAAAGTTATACTATTTCAAACATGAAAGATTTTGCCGTTTAAGCATTTTAAGGTTTCAACTGGTAACAGACACTCAAATTTTAATTAATAACTGTCAGTTGTACTTTAATTATTTGAAAAAAAAGTTATGGAAAAGTTATTCGAAAATCTGTCATAAGTTTTAAAACCTTTAATTAGAATTCATTTCACTTTTTATTACTAAGTAAATCTCTAATTGGAAGCTTTCATTACAAATTAATAAATTAAAAGATGTAAAATAGAACTGTGAAATCTTATATTGCAGCAATAACATCTATTTTAGAAGCATAAAATAAATTAAATTAGGTTTAAAACAGTGTAATTATGACCATCATAAGATCATACAATCAAATAGTTGATGTAATGAACGTTAAACTTTATGAATTAATTTGTTACACATTAAAATATTACAGTCGTTTTATGCATATAAAAACAGTCAATAAACCAACACTTGTTATACACATGTTCATATAATTTGACGAATATTTGTGACAATATTTTCAGTTTCGATGTATGAATGCAGTTGGGTCTTTCTTTCCAGTGTATGTTGCTTTGGATTCTGCAGTTTTAAATATATAAATTTGATTCTTAAATCATGGGAAAATTAAATATTATTATTTACATGGAATATTAACTTCTTTCGCCCATTTTTCGTATTAATTCACCCAGAAAAAGAAAACTGAACCCTTTTCGAGTAAAATTATAAGATTAATACATTTTTATAAAAAGTTATTTATAGCTCCCCTAATTTTATCGATTTTAAGTATCAAAACTGTGTTTAATATTCAAGTACGTATGTATATATTTATCGAAATAAATTAAATAGAAATGTACAAAATGAGCCAAAAAAGATTTTTGATAGAAAAAATTTCGAATACCTTTAAACAGTACTCTAGGGAATTTTGGGGCTCTGACACACACACCAAAATTGAATTTATAATTTTTTGGATCAAAATAACATCAACCACATTTCTTTTTCGGAGAGTTAAAGCTTTCAATTTAATTTCAATATAGAAGATTAGTGAACAATAACACAGCTATTACTACATAGAATTTACTTTTTATAACATCATTCCCCCCAAAATGTATTTTAACATTTTTCACTATGTTCCAAAGGAGAAAAAAGAAAGAAAGAACGTAGTAAGGAAAAAAAAAACATTTTTTTTAATAATTTTTTCTTTCTTTTGTTATATTCATTAAATTCATGAAACAAAATTATGAAAACAAACACCAAAAGCGTTGGACATTTGAATTTTGGAAATGACGTGATACGATTTTAACATTTTATCAAGGTGTCTTTTTCGAACATATATAGAGGATACACCACACTATCATTATGACAATAAGTGAAACATCTTACCTGCGTTGTAGTTGATGATCCGTTATAACCAAATTGAGGACATGACATCTTTGAGTAAAGTGGACACTCATACGAACGGGGTTGGGACACTTTTTTTGCTAAAAAATCCTTTTGGGACAACAAAAATTTTTTCCAATTTTGTTCTGGCCAACTGTTAAAACAAAGGAAGAGTCGGGTTACACCCCCTTCAAACTGAATGTAGTTAGGATGAAAAAATGCAACAGTCTTTGTTTTGTTTGTGTCCCTCTTGTCAAACCTCTCTCTTCCCTCACAGATGGTGAGTGTCACTTTTTTTTTTAAACAAATATGTGCAATTGTTCAATTGCAGGTACCAGTCAATTGCTACAAGTCAGACTGATGCTTCAAACTGATGGCAAACAACAAACACCGCTTCAAAACAATTTGACTTGACGTGGAAAACAACGTGGTTGGATCGGGAGAGGAGCCGCGGCGTGTGCGTGGCGTACTTTCGCTCGGGTCTACTGTCGGCGGGACCGCTCGGCTACCATCGACGGTCGTCCGTCGCTCCTCCCTGCGCTCACGTCGGCAGCGGTGCGGACGAACCAAAGCGGCGAACCGAATCTCTCTACCGCCGGTCTAATCTTTCCATTGGCTGCAATCCCTTTTGATTGAAGGCTCGTGCGCCAATGGTGGGAATGTATTGCCACGCCTACGATCGTTCTGCTTTTCCGTGTGTGTATTGTCAATTGTGTTGTGGACAAATGAGTATGGATGTGTAGGGCAGAGTTTGTGGTGGTGTCCGACCGTTGCACCCTGATGATACCGGATGGTTTAATCCCTGCTCTTTCTGCTCACCCCCCTCCTTTAGCGTAACTTGTCCACTAAAACGGGAGGGGGATAACCTTTTCTATCACGACTTCGAAAACGATGTAACGTGCAGATGTACGAATGTTCCGAGAACAAGGTCTAGTTCAAGCTTGAAAAAAGTTCTAGATTCAGACTTGCAATCGGCGTTTTTTTTTATTGTCACTTTGAGACCTAGGTCGTATGAATAATCTTTCTTGAATACGATTAATTTTTTGACGCTATAAAAAAAATAGTACGAATTATGCATTTAATATTTTTTTACTTGGCAGAACTGGACAAACCGAATTTATAGTTTATTAATTTTACATTTTTTACTTATATATTAGCAAGGAAATGCATCAATTCCCTTTCAATTATTTTTTTATCTTCAATAAAAATGAATTTGAATCTGTTTATGTTATTTGAGATATGCCGAAAAATAGAGTCCCCCTTTTTTTTTTTTATTCGGGGAAATTTTAAAATAATTGTTATAATTTTGGTTACACAAACAACTTTTCGCTTCCTATCCACATTTTGGGAGAAAAAATTTAAAATAAAAATTGGAATTATTTGCCTTTAGCAAAAATCGCAATAAAGAATAAGAGAAAATCATTTCTCCCAACAATAGGATTTATACAAATATTTGATTTCCCATAAATGAAAATTGAATTGTGGCTTAACGATTTTGAAATATTTACAAATTTTAAACCAGTTTTTGTTATATTTTTAGAATTTTATTTCCAGTCACTATATTGACAGAATTGTGTCGAATTTCCTTATTGAAATAATTAATGTTTTCCCACAAACTTTACATACGTATAAATCATATTTGAAGAAACAAAATATTTCACTATACTTTATATAGATGTACCCAGGAGTAAAGTGCAACAATTCATCGGCTTTCATAAAAAAATTTGCTTGTCTTTTTTATATAATAAAAATCTTGAATGAGAATTTTAATAATTGTTTACCTACTCTCTAGAAATCAGTTGAACTTATCTATAATTTTTGGTATAACTTTTTTCCAGGGCAATAAGTTTTTTGCAAAGTGTATTTACTTATATTAAAATTATTCACGTAAGATATTCCGAAAAACTTACTTACACAAATAGTTTTGATCCATTATTTAAAAGCTATCTATCTACTATACAACCTAGGAGTGTGTTTGTAGTTTTACAAAAAAAAAAAAAAAACATTATAAGTAAAATTCTCCGAAAATTTTTTTAACTGAAATTATTAGCAATTTTTAATTAAATCGCATATTTACAAAAAATGTTGTAAATTCAACTCGGTAAAAATGTTCAATAATTATGCTTCTGAAATATGAATTAAAAACTAATAAATAATTGTAGCTGAAATAGGTATTTTAAAAATCAATCAGAATAGCACACAAGCAAAATATAAAATAGAATTATAATTATATAAGACCATCAAATATCAAATAGAATGAACATTTATGAGAATTAAATTATAATATTATTAAATCTTAGACTATCACGAATGTAGTATATTTTTAAAATTGTATTGATAATTTAATTAAATTGATAGTTTAGAAATTTGATATAATGTAGAGCCAGTAGCGCATACAGGAATTTTTCAAGGGGGGGCCGGGGTCGAAAGTTTACCAAATTTTTGGGATCATGCAACCCTTTTTATTTTTTTCGATCTTCAGGGAAAAAAAACACAGTAAAAACTAATTATTGAATAAATAATTTGCATTAAATTTAAAAAAAAATTAATCAACAAAAAATATTTATTAAATTTTACGTACTACATACTTAAATTAGAATCAATCGGAAAAAAAACAAGGGGTTTGGGGGGGCCGGGCCCCGGCCCCCCTTGTGTGGTTGCCAACCGTGTAGAGCCTTTTTTTTTTTTTCAAATACAAGCCCCTTTGGGGTTATAATACCCCTTTTTTAAAGGGTGATATTTTCAAAGTTTTTTATTATATGAAATATCCAAGCAAAAAAAATTTATTTCTTCCGAGAATTTTTTCAATGACTATGAGCAGCAAATGTACCAAATATCTAACAGAACCGAAACCCATAGAACGGTTCCAAATAAAAGAAAATGAGTGCAGCGTAGCCGAAGCCGTGACATCTTCCGTCATTTAGACATCTGATGTTTGAACGAATACTACGCTTTAATATCATTGCACACGTTGTTTGATGCTCACCGTGGCACCTTTTATTGCAACAAAAGCAATAAACCCATATAAAAAGGAACGGGTGAAGTAGCTGAGGATGTTATATGTGAAGCTACTGTCTCTTCCACAGTTGGATTGGCAGAATCTCTTGTGACCTCATATATGGACCAGGTTCCTTTACACTAAAATCTCTTCACTGGAAAACTTCCGTCAAGATTTTATGACGGAAATGGGGTGATATACGATTTTGAAACAACTAAATCAATCTGGTAACAGAATGGGCTGATAATTTTAGATGTTCGATAGAGGAAGAAGACATGGGTTTTTTGTTATAGGAAATGTTCCAAATGTTCGCGACTGTTTGCAGAATCGGTAATGCTAGAAAAGATATGCTTTAAAATGAATCAGTTGACTCGTTTCGTAAAAATAGAGATTCAATTTAAATGAATTATACTGCTAAAAAAATGTGTAAACTTAATTTGACGACTTAATTTTTTTTTTATTATTTGAGCTTAAGCTTTTTAATACATAACAGATCAACTCGTAAATTCAAAAAAATTGTTTTATTATTATATTTACACAAACAGTTTTAATTTAGCTAAATTTTCTACTATAATTGAGAACATATGTGATTTTAATTTAACTTAAACTTTTTATGAATTTACAATATAAATACTATTTGTTTGTATAAAAACAGTTATTTTTTTTTTTTTTGAAACTCCAATAATAGAGTTCAATTTTAGTTTTTGTAAAAAAAGGTACATTAGCTAAAGTAATTTAACATAGATACTAAAACAAGATTATTCTGTTATAAGTTTAAAGAATAATTTTAAGTTAATAAGTTAAAGTATATAGTTTAGCTCACAAAAGTAAAAGATTCGTAAAATGTGTGCGCCATGCCACTTACTTCAAATAAATTTTTTCCTCTTAATCTTAAGTGCATGTTTAATCTATTTTTTTACTTAACTCTTTTATTTTAAATTTTAGTTTTCTGTTAGTAGAGGGAAAAAAATTATGTTATACCGTATAACGTAATTGTAAAAATCAAAAAGTAATCGAAAAATAAAATTACCCAATTTTATAATAGCTAACTTAACACTTACAGCTTTAAAACGCTTAAACACATATTTAAAAATGTTGATACTTAAATTACGATTTATTTCTAACTCATTATGGGTTTTCATACGATACGGTATAAAAACCCATAGTTAGTTCTAATAAGGTACTTGCTATTATAAAAATAACTTTGATGTATTTATGTATTCTTTTTTTCATATACATTATTTATAAATCTGCATTACTCGCTAAAATTAAAGTTAGAATTTTTTTCTTTGTACGTTTTTTAACAGCTTATATTAAGAAAAAAGGGGAAATGAACTAATTGAGGTTTATACAATTATTTGCAGCAGTTAATAAATCATTAAATACCTAAACAACAAACTTAACAAGAGCATACTTTATCGCAATGGTACCCTCTTAAAATAGTTTTTTTTACCATGAATCAGAATGTCAGTTATATATTGAACATGTCAGTACTTAATAAATATAAGAAATAATAGTAAAATTCAAATCTTGAACCAAAAGCATTCATTTATAAATTTAGCCCTTTAAAAGTAACATAATTTAGCTTAAACATTTGACACATCTTTCCTCGTGACATTTTAACATTTCATCTTGTGTAAACACTAAGAAGTAAGAGATAAATTAACTATATATATATATATATATATATATATATATATGGAAGGACAAAAGGAATCAGATTATAAATAAAATGGATGCTGCAGTGTTAGGGGCATTTTTTGGTTTTAGGACAGCTATTAAAATAAAAAAAATTCCCTATATAAAAGGGGGGTTGAACATTTTTTTTGCCACCCAAACCCTTTCCCCTTTTTAAAAACATTTTGAGAAAAAAATAATAGGAAATAAGGGGGTGGGGAATATCTAAACCCCTTACAAGATGAGGAAACTTCCTAAAATTAAACCCCAAAAAATGAAAACCCCGCTCTAAATCTGAGTGCAAACGTTAATTTATTGCCAGATTTTTAATCCCTAAATTTTTAAATAAAAAGAATGACGGGGAAAATTTAAAAAAATTTAAAAAAAAAGTATAAAAGAATGGAAATAAAAATTAAAAAGGGTTTGCATATTATAGCTTTAACATAAAAACACCGGGAAGTAAATATGAAAAAAAATAATAGTAATTTCTAATCTAATATTTAGATTATGGAGATAACTATAACAATAAAATATTTAAATTTTATAGTAATAAACTATTATAATCTCAAATTTTTCCTAATATTTTTAAAAAGCTTTATTTATATAACTATTAATAAAATTAATTGGGTATTTCGTTTAAACTATTTATAAAAATGTTTTTTTAGTTATTTATAATGTTACTTTATATATATATTATATTATATTATTTTATATATATATATATATTTATTTTTAGACAAAAAATATTAAAATTTTTACGTTATTATAAAAATTGGGGGTTTCCCATCAAAAGGGCCTAATAAAAAAAAAAGTTACAGTTCAAATTCCCGAGAAAAAACTTTTTATTTTTAAATTTTATTTTTACTTTTTGAAAAAAAAGCAAATTTTAGGGAGGCTGTATTTTAACTTTTGATGTGGTAAAAACTTTTTAAATATGAAAAAATAAAGCGAAAATAAAATAAAAAAACTTAAATTTATTCGATTTTTTTTAAAAACTCAAGGGGAAAGTTTCCCCTTTTTGGGACCTGGACCAAAACCAGTATTGGGAAGGGAAAAACGCTTTTTTAACATGCCTGACAAATGAGAAAGATAAAGAAGCAACGCCAACCTAAAATTGTTTTAGATGGCAGAGTTGAACTAACTGCACATTACATGATGACGAATCGCATCGCACGGTGGTGAGAAACACAGAATCAGGAACATCAAACATGTGTCTCCGCAGAAACGAGAGAGGAAGGAAGATATTTTTAGGATTGCACAGAACGAAAAGGTAAAAAAGAAAGCTGGTGACGACGGCGTGATGTTGCTACCACACATTTTGAAAGAGAAACAATTAAAAAAAAAAAAAAATTTTTTTTTTCCTTAACACCTCTTATTGCAACAGCTTAAATGAGAAAAGTTTTAACGCCCCAAAGAAAAAAGGAGCGCATTTAAAAAGAAAAAGGGAGTTTCGAATTGCCCATTCATTCTTTAACTCGCCCCCCCGCCCGAACCGGGCCTCTTTTCCCTATTTCCCCTAACCGAAATATCGCAGCTGTCGGTACTTTTCCCTGCAAAACGACCGGCCAGAGTGGTACACCCGGGACACATAAAGCCGTCCGTTCGATTCCAGAAGAATGTCTGCTCACAGCCCCCCCCCTCTTAATTCTTCGGCGTTACAAGCAGCACGCCCGGGCGCAAAAAAAAACGTCGAATAAAGAATCACTGAATATTGCCTCTTCTCAGATGGCCCATAGAAATGTCCTCCATCCTGGGCCCATCGGAATGGGCAAGGGGTTGCCATGACGACGGGAATGGTCTCGACGCCTCTGGTCCATAAATTTCTTCATCCTCTCACCCGCTCCCCATCTTCTCATTTTGCTGCAGAAGAACACGGTTGGCCCAAGTTTGGGGGAACCCCTCACTCCCCAAAAAATTGGGATAACAATTTGGGCGAACGAGCCCCTGGAGAACGGACACCGGATTTAGGGATAAGGGGGCCCACGAGAATGGCCACTTTAATGGTAGCCACGACTGGCATGGAGAGGGCCCTTGTTGCTTCTTCTTCTTCCAGCTCATCCCTCCTCCAGAACCCCCTTCTGTATCTCCTTCTCTCACTTTCACATTTGCTGGAGGGCGCAGATATTTCCGGGGCTGGCGGGTTTTTTCCGTTGAGTCCCAATAAATTTCCCGGTTTAACCCCGAAAGGGCCCAGGCAGTTTTTTATTTAAAAAGTGCCGCCGCTTCGCAGATTTTAGAATAGTCTTTTATTGCGCGGGCGTTTTTTTTCCCCTAACCCCCCCCCGGAAAAATTTCTTTCCCGGGGAAATTTCCCCAAAGTGTTGACTCTTGTGTTTTCTTTCCGGTAGGGGGCAGTTGTATCCGAGCCTTTTCTGAGACATTCGGTACTTTGTTCCTACGCAATGTACTCCCAAATTTATTTCTGTTGGCTACATTAAATTTCTTCGCGCCTTATATCAAGTTAAAGAATTATTGCAAAGTGGAGAATTTATCAAGTGAATTGGGGCCTTTTGTTAAATTTATTCCTCGAGAGAACACTTATTGATGTGTGCTTGAACAAGATTCTCATTCCTGAAAGGCATGCATAAATCATAATTTTTTCTTCAGAAAAAAATAAATTGTTTATATTATTGTGATCGCTGTTCAACGGATTCTATGTATCAAGTAAATTACTAATACGTAGCCTCGCTTTTATTTATTAATAAAACAGAGTTTTTAGTAGATGTAAATCACCTCATATATAAAAATGTTTTTAGCAGACTTATAGTTTAGAAAGTGCGATGTAATACCATTAAAAAGCAATGAAATAATATATTTTATTCCTAAGTCTCTCACAACATGATATTTGCAAAGGATTTATTATTTAAAAAACATTTTTAAATAGTCACATGAAATATCTTTTACTAAGATAAAAGCACGTGTAAAAAAAAAGAAAATGACCTAATAGAAAATATAATTTAACTGTACACTTTGATCTCAGAACAGAAATGTCGTCACTCTAAGAGTACATAAACACTCTCATTAATCATATACTAAATTGCCAAATCTTATTCTAAGCTAAGCAATATAAAGAAGTGCAAAAATACAAATTAAATGTTTATTTCTTGAATTTATATGTAATTAACATAAAGTTTTGAAATGAAAATAATAAATTTCTTGATAAAAAAAAACACAGAAATTCGAAAGGAATAAAATTATTGCACAAGGTATAATTAAATTAAAATATCAAAAAAAAGAGGGGGTTGTTGTTTTTATTAATATAATTTTAAAATTTTTTGTTTTATATATATATAAAAAAATATATATATATATATATATATATATTTAATAAACCCTAATTCATGGCCTAATTTTTAAAAGTTTTTTGAAATTTTATCTCCCTTTTGTTTTTTTTAAAGGGGCTGGTGAATCCAATTTCTTCCTGCTTTAGCACTGTAGGTTCTAGCACTTCTTCACTTTTATTTTATTTTGCTTATATATATATATATATAACAAATGTAGTAATGCTTCTGTGATATAGTGTGAAAATTTCTTACGAAATTAAATGTAATATTAGTAAACAATTGACTGCAAAATATTCTTATATATTACACATACATACATATAAAGTTGTTTAGAGACTGATTTTTACTGATCTGTTATTACGCATTTCGATACACATACTGATTAATAAGACAAATTGCATACTGAAAACTAAATGAATTAAATCCAATTAAGCGGGAAAAAAATTTATTTCTAAAAAAAACCAAAAAGCGAAACTAAGTTTATATTTTTGTCAATTTTATTTATGTGGCTTATTACCTTTTTATTGGTCTACTTATCACCAATACGATCTCAAAGAAATAATCATCATTATTTAAAATATGTGTCATTTTTTTAACTGTAAATTCTTTTTCTCAAAGAAAAATATCCCACCTCCAATTCATAAATAGTAACTTTTGCTTAACCGAATGAATTACTTTAATTTGTGGTAACTCTTAAAAACGTATGTGTTAGTATTATAACTTTTTTACCCAAACGTGTTCTCGTTTATGTGAATACTAGTTAAAGTGACGATTATTGATATGAAACGTTCTATTCCTATGACTTTTTTTAGTAGAATTTTTGTATCAAGAGATCACAGACAAAAAAAAAACTATACCAGATCAGACAAAGGATTTGTTTTAATTTGGTTTTATAGTTGCAAAGGGGAAGAGAGAAAAAATGTTTTTATATTTTCGAAATTAATTTTTCTAATTAAGTCTAAATTTTCTTCTAATGCTAGGTTGAATCGCCTTTATACAATCGCATGTGCACGCAGGCACACATACACACAGATAGATATAATGTCAGTAGTATGAAATCACAATGAATTATAATTATTCGAATTAAAAGTGTATTACGATTAAGGTATCCGACTACGTTCGGAACCGTGATTTTGCAAAAGCGTGTAACATTTATGACATTTAGTGTCACTTAGATTAGAAAGTGTATATAAAACTGTTTTAAGAATGGTATTACAATAAAAAAGGGTTAAGAACAATATTTTGACAAAAAATGAACATAGAATGACACATTTTCAAAATATTCTCCTTTTGTGAAAAATGCTTCTATTGTAATAATATTTTGCCTGTCTATAGCTCAGACCTCTCTACAGAGGTTCAACTAGAATTTTTGAAATATTTAACTTAGAAGTGGTTTTATCCATATTTTATACGACAACAGATAGGAGCAATTTTAAGAAAAAAAACACCAATAATTATTTAAATTGGGGGTAACTCTGAAAATAATTTGAGTTTTTCAAAAATTTTAGTTGAGCCTCTGTAGAGAGATCTGCGCTATAGACAGGCAAAATATTATTATAATAGAAGCATTTTTCACAAAAGGAGAACATTTTGAAAAAAAGTTATTCTAAGTTAATTTTTTGCCGAAATATTGTATTTAAATTTTTTTTTTGTCAAAATATTCTTAAATCAGTTTTATACATGTATTATAATTTAAGTGACACTTAACATCAGGAGAATTATCCATTTATGCACTTTTTTTAAAATCACGGTTCCGAACGTAGTCGGATACCTTAAGTAAGGATCAGAATTTTAGTATAAGTGTTACAAATATTTAAATTTTATGAATAGTCATGATGTCATAACTCAAAAGTAGCATTTCATTTTTCATTTAAAATAGAAATCCTCATTAATTTACTTCTAATTTTGATAGTTTATTTTAATATAATAAGTAAGTAAAAAAAGTGACTTTTATTAAACCAATTAAAAAATAGAAAACATCGTTGATCAGTGTTTAATCAAGTGTGAAGCATTTTATTATAATAATGACGATGCAGAAAATAGCATGATTTAACAGAATTTCCTAATGAAAAATTATGAATGAAAGTAAATGAAATTTGCTGAATCATCTTATAAAATTGAAAATTAAAAATAATAAAATGATACATTAAAAAGTTTTCTATTCATTTTCCTTCTAAAGAACAGAATTAATTGCCTTTTCGCTACCCTTACACCCTTTCATGCGTAACTTAAATTAAACATGCCTTTTCTTCATTTATATCTTCTTCATACATCTTATTTTCTTTTCTCGGTATAATATAATAATTATTTATGTAGTTTCTTTAATATTGCATTAACCCTTTACTGGACTACTACTTTCTAGCGATGGTATATTAAAACATTTTTGTGGACGAGATTGATTTAAGAACAGGTTTTAGCTTATTAGGTGAAATATTTTGAATTTTAAGACCCCTTTGTTTAGTGGGAACTTGTTTACTGTACCCCACTATGTGCTATTGAAAGACATTTATATACCTTTTGTTTCCTTTTATCTCTACCCGCATGAAATATCTAAAATATATTTTGTAAATACTACAGCTTTTAAAAGGAATAGTAAATTAGAAAAACATTTTATGTTCTTAGATGAAGGTGATGACGAAATTAAGAATGTTTACATATATCCCTCGTAATTTATGAAAACACAGAGAGAGAGAGATCAATACTATAAACACAATCAATTCATGAAATATGTTTGGAAATACTACAATTTGTAAAAGGAATTGTATAAATGCTATACACACACACACACACAATAAAATGACTGATAAAGAGATTAGAATGATGAATTTAGAGGTAAGTATATTAGAGAGGCAAAGGATTAACGCATTTTAACGCAAGTACAGGATTAAAGCGAATCCCATTAAGTACTAAAAATCATACTACCACTTTCTAATCACTATATACATCTACGTTTTTCTTGTTACTATATATTTCTCTCTTTCTTTAATTCTATAAAAAACATTTTTATGGTAGAAACTTCGCTTGTGCCAAACATTTTTCTGGTATTATTGGCATTATCTTTTTCTTTTCTTTTTTATTTTGTATTAATTATCACTTATATATATATATAGATATAAATAATGGTCTAATGAGATTTTCACAGAATCATTTTAATTTCTTTTCTTTTCTTTTTTTTTTCTTTTAATAAGAAAACGATATTTAAGCAGTTTTGCAGCATATAATACAATTAAAGGATCGAACAAAGGAAAATATGCTTATTCTTAACAAATGTAATATGAAAGTATAAAGGAAAAGAGAAAAATTCCTTTGAGTTTTAAATAAGTTTTTTTTTCTAGATTAGAGTATATATATATATATATATATATACTTTTTTAAACTCGATAAAGAGCCTTTTCATGTACCTGTTATGCCAATGGCTGCTATTATCTCTCCTATCGTATACTTCGGCTGAAATAGTTAAATCTTGATTTGCTAAGGTTTGCTTGAAGGTTAAGGATTTTCAATAATGCGATAGGTAGATTTGTCTTTCGTTATTGTTAGTTTTTTCTCTCCGAATTGCTAACGTAGACCTAAGCTGCTTATGTATACCCTTAGGGGCAAACATTAGAGTGCTGCTGATTTCTGTTTATTAAATTTCCAGTTTTCTGTGTATCCTTATTACCTTGTATTATTAAAAATTATTTTGACAGTAAAAGGTAGACTGTGTGTAGATTAACTGCAACCCCATCAAAGCTATAATTTGAATGAACTAAGATTTCAATTCTATTTCATAAATTTAAAGATTTAGTTTATCATTTAGTTGGGAAAGAAAAAAATCAGAAGATTATTTTATTCTTATATTTAATTGGTTCATTCTCTACCATTTTTTGCAATTAATGTTAATCCGGAATTGCAAATAGTATTATCATTTTAATGAACGAGAAACACTTATGGCAATTCATTTGTTTTTATATTAAAATATCATGCATTTTGCAATATTATATTTTTAAAAAATCAACATGGATAGGTTTAAAAAAACATAAGTGTTTATAAATGTTATTTTGGGGTTTAATTTCATAATTGCGCTTTATAAATATAGGTTTAAATTACATTTTATCATCACGACACATTTCATACTTAGTTTATTGACAATATTTACATGGAATATATGTAAGTAGATTTTTAATATATAAACAACAATTCTTTTTTAAAAATTGGATTAATGGGGGTTCCTTTTCTCCTTTTTTGTCTGCACACACACACACACAAAGTTCTTTTCAATAATTTCTTCCCATGCGAAATAAAGTGTAATGTAAAAAGAAATATTCAAAGTTAAACCTTGAATTCAAATAGGAAAAAAATAAATCAATGCTGATTTCAAAAAGCTTATAAAATCATTCCACTCAATTATTCTTCAAAACACTTATAATTAAATACTAGACAAAACAATTCATCTTATTATAAAATATTCTAAATAAAAAGACTAAAAGATTTTAGCACATTTATTTTTATAAGAAATTATTTATACTTTATGCAAAATGAATTGCATTCATCAATAAACAATAAATAACAATAAAAAGTAATAAAATGCAATAAATAAAGTTATAAATACTAAAGCCGTTACACAAGTATGATTAAACGAAACACAATTTTCTTTTTCTTTTCTTTCTCTTTATATCTTTGATGGGTAGGGGGATATGCATTAATGATTTATAGAAAAGATTTATGCTGAAGTCCAAGTTTGTAAAACATTTCTTATAAAATATAATAATTGTGAAATGACAGAACTTTTACCAATTTCTTGACAGAAAATAATTACAATTTAAATAGAATAACAAATACTAATGTATTTTGTATATAGATATTAATATACTTCTCTTTCTTTATTTTACCTTCTCATTGAGTAACATTTAAAATATTTCAATCAATTTTAAATTGAAAAGAAAAGAACTCTAACTTTAAGAGGTGAATTTAATTCGCAAATAATGAGTTGCTTCTGTAATTATTCATATCATGTCGATATAGCTTTTTTTTCTCTCTGTTCTCTTCTTCCTTTTTTTTATGCACCATATTTTAAAGCAGTAATCTGAATTCAAAATATAAATTAATTTTGTGTGTGTGTATCTATAAGCAAATATGTTCTTTCAAATATACTTGTTCTAAGTGCATATTGTACGAAACCGTTGTAAATTGCCATGGAAGCTTACAATGATTGAATACGCATAATTTCCTTAAAGGTGCAATTTTATCAAACATTATTCATTTTATATTTCTCTCTCTTTTTATATTTTAATTTTTACTGTTTTTTCGGTTCTAACCGATTAACTTTTGATGGAGGTTCTTCGCATAACAGGAAAATATTGAAAACAAGAGTTGTGGAATTATTAAGAAACACAATCTACAAAAAAAAAGTTAAATATTTTTATACCATCGTCATTATAAACTATTTGAAATGGAAAAAATAATTTCAATTTGTACTTTTGTTTTTTTTCCTTAAATATTTTATATTAAATAAAAAATTTAAAAAAAAAAGTGTTTCTTTTTGTTAGATTTAAATGAAGAAGTATAGTTGTACAGTTTGAGTGATTTACCGAATTCTAAAAAAAGATATTTAAAATATATTTGATTTTGCCACAAGTTTTTAATTATTAAAAAGAATTCGTTTATATTTACTTTGACATCGGAAAAAATACTTTTTGTCGTCCATTTGTTCAGCTCACATGCTCGAATAATCAAATCTAGAATCTATGGGAGGAGACTGCCATCTATTGGCAGACTTTTACATTAACACCGATTACTCTCTAGATGGCGCCACAAATCAATGTCTTAGTCGTTAAAGCCTCAATTGATTAGCAGCGCTATATTCAAATTTAATTCGGAAGAACTGTGACGTGAATATATCGTATGGGTTTTTGGGTTTCCAACCTTTTAAAACTTTAAAAAAAATTTTTTTAGCAATTAAAGGGCTAAATTTTTGCATGCATTCATAAATAACAGCTTAAAAATAGGAAAAAAAGGATTGTTAGATTTCAGGAAAAGAAAAAGAAACAGAAGTTAATGTTTGCTATCTACATTTATTACGGAAATAAGGGAAAAAAAGGATATTTTTCTTAGGAATATAAGAAAAATTATTAGGGAATCATATGCTAAGTAGCTACGATGAATGACGAATGGAGGATGAAGAATTTTCTTTTTAATTTAAAACTATAACAACTAATGTTTTTTAATAATATAAATACATGAAAAAAAATTTAAACTTATTTTTTGATCCCAAAATTTTTAAACGCATTTTTTTAAACCCCATCTGAAAAGGATAAAAATTTAAAACCAATCACTCTCTTTAGCACTATTTCTTTGCTGAAAACAATTTTGTTTTGTTTTTTAATTTTTTTTTTAATTATATACCCTTTAATTTTCCTTCAAAATTCTTCAAATCTTGGTGGGTTCAAGGAAAAAAAAACAATTGTTGTAACTGTAAATTAAGTATACAAAATATCTAAAATGTCTTTTTAAAAAGTATATACTTTGAATCTGTCTTTACATGCACGCGTACACTCACATTTATATAGCGCCACTAAAGACAAAAGGAGCTGATGCACGTTAAATCTATCTTGATCGTTGTTCAAAACTCTGAGGTCCATTGCCAACAGCTCTTGTGTTGCTTTAAAGTACGACATAAATTAAATCAAATCCACACACATTTTATACTTTATATTTCATATTGTAATAATCTTGTAAAAATTTCACAATTCAAAAACCGTTCACTTCTTCAGGAAAAATTTTTTTACCATTAATATGTTAAAATGAAAATAATAATAATTATTATTATTTTTAATTTGAAAAATATTTTTTATTCTTTGGGAAAGCAAAACATACACGCAGTAGCGCACACAGGAATTTTCAGGGCGGGGTTGAAAAATTCATCATTCTTGTATCATGCTATTTTTGATTTTGTCGATTTTCAGGAGCAAAAACACAGTAAAAACTAATTATTGAATAAATAATTAGCATTAATTAATAAAATTAATCATTAATAACAAATATTTAATTAAATTTTACGTATTATATACTTAGAATTATAACCAATAGGGAAAAAATCAAGGGCTTTGGGGGTCCGGACTTGTGGCGCCACTGCATACACGTAATAACTATACCAACCTACATGGGGACAAAAGTTCATCTTCCTATCTAAAAGATAATTCAGAGCTTAGCTTTTCTTGAATATTTGGTGTGAAGGTATTCTTTAAAGATTTTGTGTGGATCAAATTAAAATAAACTTTATTTAGCCTTTATACTTTATAAAAATTTTCGTAATAAATAATAAAATGCATCCAGTAGCACACATAGGAATTTTTCAAGGGGGGGTGGGTCCAGGGTCAAAAGTCCACTATTCTCGTATCAAGCTCCAATACGCTGCCCAGCCAATTCTTTTGATTTTGTCGATTTTCGGAAATAAAAAAACCCGTAAAAAATTAATTATTGAATGGATAATTAACATTAATTAAGAAAATTAGTTATTGATAACAAATAAATTTTTACGTACTATATACATAGGATTATAATCAATCGGAACAAAATTCAAGGGCTTTAAGAAGGGGGATCTGTACCCAAGAATCCCCCTTTGTGTGCGCCACTGACTGCATCCATGGTAATAAGGCATAAATGAAATTTGTAAATGTTTTGATAATCTCGCTCTAAAGCTGTTAAGAAATGGGTAAATGTACGACTTAAAATTTTGAAAAATTCTCGAGTGACGTTTGATCTAATATTTTACAAACTTTAACATTTCAAGTAGGCTTAACAAAACCCAAGTTGCCTTTTTTTTAATATTATTTTTACTATTTTTGAAATCGAAACAAAAATGCATGATTTTGTTATCAATAGACTATTTTGTTATTGTAAAAAGGCTACAGCTGTAGCCTCAGGCACAGGACTAGTACCGGTCCGTGGATCAAATAATACCAGGTCACCCAAGGAACTTTAAATTATTTCCATTTTATTTTTTGCCGTGGTGTATTGTGAAGCGTTCTAGTAAGTTAAAATCTTAAATCGCATTATGTTCATTTTTGGTGATACAACTTTATTCTGAAGGCATGTTTAAATACAGTAAATTAAAAATTTCAAAAATCAAAACAATTTAAAATATAAACAATTAATATTCTTCCCCTCAAACGTTTAATCATTTAACCGCGCTTCCCCGCAGTAAAATGATTAAACGTTGAACAGTTCGTGGCGATAAAAGGATGGGGGAGCAGTAGGGTACAATAGCTCTGTTTTAAAATAACATTAGATTTCAATTTGAGAATATTTATAAAATTTTGAAATTACTTATAAATATATTCATTGAATTAAGATTCCTGTTCAAGCAGGCTGGGTGGCGTGGTTGGTTTGTTGTTGGCCTTCTGCACCCAAGGTTGCGAGTTCGACCCCGGCTCAAGTCGGTGGATTTCCATGATGCAGAAAATCGACAGCTGCCATGTCGTATGATTGCACGGGATGTTAAAGATCCCTAGAGCGTCTGTTTTGCTTGGGTGTTCTCGGCAAAATTAAATCCTAGTGCAGGTTCGCATCGTCAGAACTCAGTGCCTCCCTCTGGGGAGGAAACTGGGCGTCAAAATTACTTGCTGTAATTGGCATCGCCTATATGGTGCCACGCTAAAAAGTGATACCAGCTCCTGGGAAATGTATTCGGTCTTCAAAGGTTAAATACCAATATGCAGCCCCATTAGGAAAAAAAAAAGATTCCTGTTCAATGGTTGTGTGTGTGTGGTTTCGCTTAAAACTGACGCTTTCAGTTCTTACAGTTATTCTGACATTCCAATATCAGTTTATGGCCGTGGTAGCCTAGTGGTCAAGGTGACTTTCAGCCGGCGTGTTATGAGTTCGAGCCTAGTACCACTGAAGACCCGCCGTGTAGGGGAGCGATGTACGTTAAATATGTCGAGAGCTCAAACGTCCTCACGTTGGTGTAGTGTGGAAGTTAGGAGAGGGAGGTTCCAGCTCAGGTGTCATCATCGTCACTTGCCCATAATTCAAAATTATGAGGTCCATCCCTAAGCTCCCTCGAGTAGCTGAATAGGGCGATGTTAATATTCACTCACACACTCATTTACCACTCTCCAAAATAGGTTTTTAGTCTGTTTTCTATTTAATTAAAACCACTATATGTATATATAAGGAGACATATTGTGTAAAGGGTCTGATGCACATAAAATCTGTTGGTGCTTTAGTCACTCACGGAGGCGTGGTGTGGAAGGTTGAAGAGTTGGGTGCCAACTCAGATGTCATTTTCCAAAAACCAAAACAACGAGCAGAAATAAATATTTAAGTTACGGGAAAAGAACCCAAACATTTAAATGTTTTTTTTTCAAATATTAAAAATGCAATAAATTAGATTTTTCTTCATGTACATTATTCATCTTTTTACCATGAATCAAAGAAAAGAAAAGAATATCTAACAAAATGTGTGGGAAAAAGCTACTTGTAGTGTCGTTTTTTTTGTAAATTCATCAATTAAAATTGCAAGCTTTTATTTCAAAAAATATTTTTACGCACAATTTTCTTCAAATTATATGTCTCAAACAGTTCTCAGATCATTGCATTGTAGAGCATATTCTTAAAATATTAACACATGCATCAATTTTCTAATGTCTTGTCTGTGATTTTAAAGATAATGTTACAAAAATACTTAAAACGATGCATTAAGTCTGTAAACTTATGAAAAACTTCTATTTTTTGTAATTATTTTAACGTTTATAAGGCATTATATATATATAGTGAGCAAATATATATAAGTGATATTTGGTTGTAAAATTTCTCTGATAGCTACATTATCTGTATACAGTTCTCTCTAAATACATAATCATACGCACAGTAATATTCTAAACTTCATAAATTGTAAGTTAATTTTGATTGAAATTTAAACTCTGAAAAGTATCATTTATGCGTAACAACTTTAAAATCTCATTTTGTGATTTTACTTATTGTTTTTGAAAAGAAAAGGTTATCTCTCTCCAAAAACATGTTCGAGTACTTTAAATTCAATACACTAAATCGTGTGGGTTCTTTGTACTACATTTTTACACTAACTCTGCATTTCGGAATAGATCTAGCAAGAAATTACATTTGATATCGAGCACCCCATGCTTTTATCAAAATGACATTAATTTTCTCGTTAATCATTTTATTCTTGTATTAAGAAATGTTTTTTTACTTTTTAGTTCGATTAACTACAAAAGTGTATTTTTTAGTTTTTTTAACTATAATTTATTTTTCATTTTTTAGTTCGATCTACAATAAAAGCGTGTTTTTTTTTAGTTTTTTAAACTATCATTTTTCCATTGATGAATTAATCTTTTTTGCTTGTATTGTTTTGCTTTCGCTTTAGGGGGTTGTAACTTAATCTTTTAGTCGCCAAATATGAAAATGGGAAATAGTTGATCCTGATCAGGACAATGGAACAAAATTATCAAATTATTGAATTATCATCGGCCCCTTACAAATGTGCAAATTTCGAATTAATCTGACCTTTTAAAAGTGGATAAAAAACAAGTTCAAAGATTCCGTTCCATACAGATGAAGCTTAGAAAAGAGTGTTAAAATAGTACATGCACATGTTTAAAAGTACATGTAAAAAAAGAGCACATTCACACACATACGTATACACTCAATAATATTACACCTATATCCGCAAAAAATTTTTTTTATCCCTTATAGGGCTGCGGTATTGGTATTTTTTACATTTGCGGACCTAGTTCATTCCCCATGTAGCTGGTATCATTTTTTTATTTCGACACCCTATAGACGATACCACAATTGCCACAAGTAATTTTGACGTCCAGTTTTCCCCAGAGGGAGATACCTGAGCTCTGACGATGCGAAATTGAACTTAGGAATTTAATTTTGCCGAAGGCACCCAAGCCAAAAAGGCACTCCAAGGGATTTTTACATGCCGTATAATCATACGACATGGCCACAGTCGATTTTCTGAGCATCATGAAAATCCGCCGACTTGGCCGGGGTCGAACCCGCAACCTTGGGTGCAGAAGACCAGCGACAAACCAAATACGCCACCCTATCGGCTATCCGTAAAAATAACTCCCTTGGACTTCCATATACTTCTAATAATTCTATCCTAAACGAAGGTTGAGATGAAGGACCTCTTTGAACGCCAATGGCCCACAACATTCGATTCCATATTTTTATTGAATTAGAAACTTCACAAAATTCAGTAAGTTATGTTGCTAAAGTTTCTCCGTCATTTTGTCAAGTATGAAAATCTGACGATGTGAATGCGTGAGTGAATATTAACGACACACTGTTCAGCTACACGAGGGCTTTTGGCATCGGACCACGTCATTTTTAACCATGGTCAAGTGGCGTGAACGACACCTGAGCTAGCACCTCCCTCTCCGAACTACCACACCAAAGGGAGGACGTTTCAACTCTCGACAGATTTAACGTGCATCGCTCCTCTACACGGTGGGTCTTTGGTGGTGCTGGGCTCGAACTCGTTACAAGGCCAGCCATGATCCGATACCTTGACCACTCGCTTACCACGGCCATGAAATCTGACAATGTTCGTGAGCTTTCACACTTAGAGGGTCTATTAGGTGAGGACACTTTGAAGGCAAGGAAAATTAATGCAAGTGCATTAGAATAGTTTATATGCACGTGTTAGAGTCAAAATGTAGAGGACACTTTGAATGCTCGCGACAGATTTAAGGGTGTTAGTGGTGGTACACTCAACTCATGTGACCCAAAACATCCCTATCTATTTTTACGAAAGGTACCGTGCATTTGTAAACTGACCAAGTTGCATGATTCTCAAGATAGGTGTAGCGTATTTCTGGAGTTAATATAAATCAGGATTAGAATTGTTATAGAGGATATTACATCGAACTGTAGTGGTGCAACAGCCGGATGAAGGCCAGGGTCTACTGTGCCCATCCTAGCAATCGACCATTGGGCGCTGAGGTGCATGAGCAGATGTCCCGATCAGGTGGTCAGTCTGAAGCGAGACCCTTGTGTTTAAGGTATCCGACTACGTTCGGAATCGTGATTTTGCAAAAGCGTATAAATGTATAATATTTATGATATTGAGTGTCACTTAGATTATAAAATGTGTGTAAAATTGTTTTAAGAATAGTATTACAATAATAAATTATTTAAGTACAATATTTTGACAAAAAATGAACATAGAATGACCCATTTTCAAAATATTCTCCTTTTGTGAAAAATGCTTCTATTATAATAATATTTTGCTTGTATAGCTCAGACCTCTCTACAGAGGCTAAACTAGAATTTTTGAAATACATAAATTAGAAGTGGGTTTAGCCATATTTTATGACAACAGAGGGGAGAAATTTTAAGAAAAAAACGTCGAAAATTATTTCAATTGGTGGCAACTCTAAAAATAATGTGAATTTTTCAAAAAAATCCTAGTTCAGACTCTCTAGAGAAGTATTTACTTTATATAAGCACACACACAAAATATTATTATTTTAGAAGCATTTCTTATAAAAGGAGAACATTTTGGGAAAAGATTATTCTAAATTAATTTTTTGCCAAAATATTGTATTGAAATAATTTTTTCTTTGTCAAAATGTCCTTAAAACAATTTTATACATGTATTCTAATCTAAGTGACACTGAATATCATGAAAATTATCCATTTATGCTTTTTTTTTTAAATCACGGTTCCGAACGTACCTTACGGATACCTTAAGTCCCCAAGCAAGCTTGGTACTCATTTATTTACCCACTGGAGTAGGGATGAAAGGCTGAGTCGACCTTGCCCAGTCCAGGAATGGATACTACTTCAGTTCTGATAATATTCTGCTATGACAAATCATTTTTTTAAAAGAAATTGAACGCAAAGTATCCGTTAAGAAAAGAATATCCCAAACACTTGCGGTTCATTAGTAAAGCAAATGGCTGTTGACGTAGGCAACTATTAATTTTTCAATTAAAAATGATAGCTGTCATTCATTTATAAAATCTGTGAGTAATAATCGAAATAATCTACACTAGTATTTGTCATTATTTTTGCTGCGTAAGAAATATTTATTTTTTACAAGAATCATTTTTAGCAGAAGGCGGTTGCAGCCTAGAGGTTATGGTCACGAAGTGCCTCCCGTGTCACGTGTTCGAGTCCTACGCCGCTGAAGACCTCCTTATGTAGGATGGGAGAGATGCACGTTAAATCTGTCGAACCTCATTGTCTTCCTGTTAATATGGTGTGGTAGTTAGGAGAGGGAAGTTCCAGCTCAGGTGTGTCCTCGTCACTTGACCGAAGCTCAAAATTACGAGTTCCGCTGCCAATTGCCCTCGTAATGTTTTATTGTGCGATGTTAATACAACTGTCACTCCCTCTTTTTTTGCAGATACATCATCAAATGTTTCTTTTGAATGTTTTCTCATAAATAGGTTTTCTCGGTACATATATTTCAATTGAAAGGATTCAGAAGTAAGGCAATATTGTCGGAATAAAAAAAATTTTAAAAAAATTCAGCAAAACCCATTGATAATTATCCATTCCTGCATTTAGTTTTGGACTCTTACTTTTATTTTTTAAGGATAAAGGAAATAAGCATTAATTCTTTACTGTCCAATTATGCGTAGGATTAGAAATGTTTCACCTGAAATATAAGCTTTGCCACAACAATAAAAAAACATCTGAAATTCGTCTTTAAGGTAACTGACTACGTTCAAAACTGTGAATTTGAAAGTGTATAAATTAATAAAATATTTTTGATATTTAATGTAGCTTCAATTATAATACACATATAAAATTGTTTTAAGAATATTATTACAAAAAGAATTATTTGATTGCATTTGTTTGGAAAATAATGGAGAAACAATGACATATTTTCGCAGCATTCTCCTTTTATGAAAAATGCTTCTATACTAACTATATTTTGCCTATAAAAAGTTTAAGACTTATGTACACAGTCTAAAATAGAATTTTCCAACATATAATTTAGAAGTGAATTAATTCATGTATCAGTAAGTCAGAATAAATAAATTTTAACACACACACACAAAACGGCTACTATTGCAATTATTAGTAACTCTAATAAATTGTAAATAACTTTTTAAAACGAGTTTTTATTTAAGTCTGTAAAAAATAAACTTTTCTTTTAAAACTTTTTTCTTATCAACTTATAACGTCATTACACAATTTATAACGTAAAAGCTTGTCGCGAGATTTAAGTACTCGTATTTACTTAGTTTGAAAATTTTAAAAATTTAAATCAATCAGATCAAGTTATTTAATTTGCTTGTTTATCTCTACACAGGTAAATCTCGCGATAAGCTTTTATATCATATAAATTGTGTAATGACGTTATTAGTTGACAGCAAAAAAAAGTTTTAAAAGAAAAGTTTATTTTATTCTTTTTAGAGTATTTAAATAAAATCTTGTTTTTAAAAAAGTTTTTTTTTTTACTTTTTAGTTATCGCTGGACAGGTTTCTCAGTCTGTTCATCTCATTAAACACATCATTGTTACAAGGTCTTTTGCCAATTAATTTTGAACAGGCTAGCTCAGGCATATTTAATCTTTTTTCCCGCCAGGCCACGTACATATGATAGATATTTCACTCGGGTCGGAGCAAGAGGATAATGGGGGAGGGGGGACAAACACTGTAAAACCAAAACAACATTGGACAAAGCAAAATTAATCAAAATTTTTAAACTCTTTTTTTTCCCTTGCTTTTACTATAATACCATATTAAAAACCAGAAACACAGAAAAAAAATTTCAATCCGTAAATTTAAACCAATTTCTTCAATCTTTGTGCAGAGTTTGGATAATACTATTCTACAAACGAAAAAGAAGTTGCGTGCGATTATCTTTAAAAATGATGAAGTTTTGAAATGTTTTATTAAAAATTAGACTATTTTTTGAAAAATCGTAAAAAAAAAGTTTTCGGCATTTTATTTTTTAAATGGCTGATTCAAAGAGACAAAAGCCTGAACTTTCTTAGTGCAGAACATCGATTCATTAACACGAAAAAAAATTCATACGGAACGATTTAGAAATAATTTTCATGAAAAACGATCGAATATTGAAAATTCATTTTTTTAAAAAATCCCGTAAAAATAGAAAATTTATAAATTATTTTTTATTAAAAAGAATTTTTAAAAGGTCGAAATAAATGATTCTAATTTTCTGATAAGCTGTAAATAAAATTTTTTTTCTAACTTTCATAGAAGTATAAATGATCAAAAATGAGTCAAAACTAACTGTAACAAATTTCGATCTGCTCGGCAGAATACAAGCTCAACATTGAGCTAAAGGTTCCCAAATTAATTAAATATCTTTTTAACTAATGCGATATCGGAATATAAATGGTTAAAATATGCATTGTCATCGAAACTAAACGATTATACAAAATTTCAGATCAATCGGTTGAAGACATCAGCTTTAAAATTGAGTTGCAATATTCCACCCGAACAAATTACATTGCAAGTTAAATAAAAGCTTGTAAAAACAACGTGAATTCTTCAAAAATCTTAATTTTAGCTCTGTAGAATAGTCTTAGCTATATATTGGCAAAATATTATAGAAGTATTTTCCATAAGGGGAGAATGTTTTGAAAATATATAAATTTTTCTCCATTTTTTGCCAAAAAACTGCTTTTAAATAATTCCTTATTTTAATAATATTCTTGAAACATTTTTATATATATATGCCTATACTAATTCAAGCTACTCTAAATATCAGAGAAAAATATTCATTTATACGCTTTTACAAAATCGTGGTTTTGAACGTGGTCTGATACATTTAAAATTCAGTATTTTAAATATTTATTAAATCTTTTATTCGCAACTAGGCGATACGTTGAGAAAGGATTGTAATTAAAAACAGTTAAAAGAAAGTTTGAGAACCACTGGGAAAATGCTAGAATAAAAACGAAAAGTATATACAAAACGAATTCTTAATGCATTTCTTTTAAAACAAATCTGTTGTGAACTGGATAAAAATAATAAATACAATTGCTTTTTAAAAATAATATCATGCATGATCAGTGGCGCACACAGAGGGGGCCTGGGGGTCCAGAGCCCCCCCAAAGCCCTTGATTTATTTCCGATGGATTATAATTCTAAGTATATAATACGTAAAATTTAATTAAATATTTGTTATTAATGATTAATTTTATTAATTAATGCTAATTATTTATTCAATAATTAGTTTTTTACTGTGTTTTGTTCCTGAAAATCGACAAAATCAAAAATAGCATGATACAAGAATGGTGAACTTTCAACCCCGGACACCCCCCTCCCTTGAAAAAGTCCTGTGTGCGCTACTGTGCATGATATGTTTTATAATGGCCAAATCTAAATAAGTTGAAGTATATATGCAAGTATATACCCATGAAAGATGGTCAGTTGATGGTTAATGTGTAAGCTTTGAAGTAAAAGTGACTGAAAAGTTTATAGTGACTTTAGAATAAGCTAAAGTATATAAGTACCTAAATATCCCCTTTACGAAAGTTCCTTATCATCTCCTTGCCCTTTGAACTGTAAGTTACTCAGTTTCGGAAGCCATGATGAAGTGTTAGATTTTAACACATGGAGCACCATTTATTTTATTAAGTCATAAAATTATTTTTGAAGAGGAATTGCTGATAGCGCTTGGACTGAATTTCTTCCTTGTAAACACTTGATAAACTACTTGTTCTTGTTTAAAAAGTGATAGATAACTATACGAAGGGTTTCATCATAATGGTCGTATTAAAAATGAATTAGTATTGAAAGAGGAAAGTCCAGTCGCAAATAGTTAACCAAATATATATGTTTTTATTTGCACATTTAGCTTATCAAATCAGTGCTGTTACTATTAATACGATGGTGAATTAATTTGTTATTTAAATAATTTATTTTATCAAGGACATTTAAATTTTAAGTCTTATTCGTCTTGAAAAGTTAAAATAATTATATGAATTATAAACTCGTGATCTAGATATTGATTTATTATTTATTGTGTTTTATTATGGAGTTTCAGGTGTGATTAATTTCTCAAGAGGGTTGAAAAATATAAATAATTTTCAAACAGGTATAATTCTTTTAAATGTAAATTAAATAATTAGAATTTTTACACACCATTTATAAGGAAATGGGGCTTCAGAAAAATGTAAAATGTTTAAAACACAATCATAATTTTAAAAACTATAAGCATACGAAAATACGAAACATTTCTATATAAAAAATATTAATTAAGTTTTACGTTGCGCATGCTATTTTCTAAAATAGTAGCTATAGTTACTAGCTATAAGTTGATTTATAAAGTTAAATGTATCCTTATTACACTGTAGTACTTTTATATAGATAGAATAATAAATTATATTTTTTAAAAAAAAAAAAAAAATTACATTTTCAAAAAAATTTTTTAAAATTTCAATATCTTTCAAATATTTTGAAATACACAAAAAATATATATTATTCTTAAATGATGTAGGGTTTAAAGAGTATGATACATTTTCTAATTCTATACATCAGAGGCTACTATTTTTGAAAATAGCGTGCGCAGCTCAAAAATTACTTAATATTTATTACAGAATTATTTCACATTTTCATATGCTTATAATTTTTAAAATTATGATTATATTTCAAACATTTTGTACTTTTTGAAGCCATAATCCTTTGTAAATAATGTGTAAAATATTCCAATTATTTAATTTAAATTTAAAAAGAATTATACCTGTTAGAAAATTGTTTATACTTTCACCCCTCGACAAAATTAACACCCCTGAGACCCCTTATATCCAAGAACTAGATTAATATTATTCTTCTATATATATTTATATTATTAAACGGAATCGATTTCTGGATTTATGTGTATGGTAGTTTCTTTTTATCCATTCAAAACGTGTGTTAACATTACTTGTGAATTATATCCAGGTCAGAGTTATATTACCATTTCAAAAATAAAGATAAAATTTATATATAATTTACTAATAATATATTTTATCAAAATATTCTCTCCTGCTACTTGGTAAATTTCAAAGAGTACTTAAGCAAAAGTTATAATTTAAATAACCACACTGTGTTTAATTCTGCTGTGTCTAGTCATTATAAGTGGAAATTTTTCGTTGCGAAAGACAGAATGGAGTTAAAAAGCTTTAAGTGCGTAACATCTTAAATTGTCTTGTAATTTTTTTAACTTTTTATAATTGAAAAATATTTAGGATTTATATTTCTGATACTAATTTTTTGTCATAATTTTGATCATCACTTGATTAGTTGTAATATACCCATAAAAATAAAATGCCTTATTCACAGTTTAAAATGCAAAAATAATAAACAAAAGAGTACAAAGAATGTGATCAAATGTGTTACATATGAGAAGACATTAAAGAAAGACCAATTAAACTTAACCAACATAATAATGCAATTGTTTAGATTATTATGACCTAATTTTAAGCTAATATTTATTTATTTACTTATTTTGGAGAAAAAACTAATTTTTTTTAATTAATCAGTTTGACGCTGTATGAAACATTGTTTTTCATGCCCTAATAAAATTCAAAAATTAACGAATATTAGCTTACGAAAAAATATTGTACGAATTACATTGTTTAGAAATATATTTTTTTTACCACAATTATCTAACCTGAATTGAAGACATCGATAAAGTCTTCAAATTTAATTGTTATATTAAATAACATATATCACAATTAAAAAAAATATTTTTTTTAATAAATCCCTGTGCACAAATGTATTTATTGCAGTTATTGAATTAAATGTGGCTTTTTAATTTTTTCAATTTAAAAATCATAAACAATGAGGAAAAAATAAATGAAAATGCAACAGGAACTTAGATCCCAAATTCTAAATCTTGAACTACAGCTGAGTTTATTTAATGTGTTTTTTACTGCATTTATCCGAAATTCGTATTCTTTGACATCCCTTCGAGGTCAAGGCTCTTCATCATATAACCGAGATATTTATTTGGATGTCATCTTATTGTTTATGTCACATACTCAATCATTGATAAAATACCCGGAATCATTAAGATAATCCAGTCATAAAACGTCGACATCTTCCAAAACAGTTCAAGAGCTTATATTTCTATCCATAAAAGCAATGATAAAAAAAAAAAAGAAGGCTGCGATAAATTATTACCCCTTCCAAATTTAATAAAAAAACAAGGGAAAAAATCTTATAATGGTTCGAGTGTGACGCATCCATCAAGTAACATTCGATAAACTTTTAACTCGACATTCGGCTTTATGCAGTTACATCTTGCTAACGTTTGTTAGAGTGTTGTTTATGAAAGAAAAGAGACTGGCGCAAACGTTTTAAGTAAAATGTACAAGTGGTTTAAGTCAAAAAATGTGTGATATATATGTTATCGTTAAAGAGTGAAATCCTTTATTTTATAGAATATCTAGGTATTTCACGAAATAACTAGACAAGTCAGTTAAAGTATATTGAGTAAATTAATATTTACGATTTAACTAGGTATTCTATAGAATAATGATTACTTGTTCGTTAAAGTATGAAATACGGCACTTGGAAATTCTTTGAACCGGTTCTAACTCTTTAAGTTAGTTTTGAAACCGCAATTTTTGAGAGTGTCATCATAACAATCCTTACTCTAATAATTAAAAAGTAAAACAAAGGTTTTTCATAAAATTTAAATTAATATTCTCTTACATTTTTGTTTGAAAAAGTTTTCACAACGCTTTTATGAAGCAACAGTTTTTCTTTTCCACGTATTTTTTGATAATATTTAAATATAACTATTTCTGTAACATATTCTTTTTTCCCCTTTCTGTTTAACCATTGTTAGCAATATGAGCAATAAAAAGTTATATAATCTGATTTTCCTTATAATTTATCAATTAATCATCCGTAATTGGGATAAAATATATTTTTCGAGAGATTTTAGCTATTTATGATCTTTTAATGAATAAATAACTTTGAAATTGTATATATTTCACTTTAATGGTTTTAGTTATTTCATAGAATAACTAGGTAAAATATGAAATTTTTTCTCTATTATATACCTTAACTGATTTTCCTATTTATGTCATGAAATACCTGGTTATTCTATGAAATAACTGAATTATACACTTTAACGGTAACATATACTATGAACATTCTATTGGGATTCCGGTAAAATATTAAAGATTCTAAGAAGTATGAAAATATTTTCCTCACATTTTTTTTTATTTCACTTGAATTTTTCTAACGCATTGAAATGATACAATTTCATAAACAATACTAATGCGAAAACATGATAATATTTAATAGAGGTTTTAATATAATTTAATAAATAACTTGCAATTTTAATAAATGATGTATATATATTCATGATACTTTATTATTAATTTAATACCGTATATAAAACTTGAAATTATATTTTTAGATAAAGACGCTTCTTGATTAAACTGTGTAAAGAAAAATAAATTAAGCGATCAAAGTATCATTGATAGTTAAAGCCGCACCAATAAAATTTTATAGCAATAATTTACTCGTTAAATTTCATTTCTTAAGATTTTCTAAAATTTTATTTGCACTTAGGAAAGTGAAAACACTTTTTTTATTCATTTCTATCTTTTATTTCAAAATTTGCATCGATTATTTATTTTCTTTCTTCGTAGGGAATTTGAAAATAGTTCACAATGCATATATTTTCAAAAATTGTATCCGTTTCTCAGGAGGAAAAAAATTATTTCATCTTTCAGCTCTTTTATATTTGATATTGCAGTATGACTTAGTAGTGCAGATTCTTGGTGAAAATGATTTGATTTATTTGGTTTATTTGGTTTATTTGATCATGTACTTCAAAACTTAATTGTGATAGCATTTATCACCAATTTTAACCTTTTTTATTGAAAACAATTATAAAATCCCCGTCACACACAAAGTATCACACGGAGCTTACAGAAGTATTAAACACACATTCAGGGGAAACAAAAATAAATTTTAAAAAAATTGAGGTTAAGAAGAAATACAAATATTTACAACAAATTCACAGAAATTTTTAAAAGCATTTCTGGCGGAAAGAAGTTGGTGAAAATTCGGAGGCCAATTTATATTAAGTCCCTTGAAAGCCAGTCTTAGGATCTTTCTTTCTCTGACAAACTTGGAACACAGAAGAGCACATGTTCCACATTTTCCTCGGCTCCAATATTACAATCACAGGAAGATGACGGAACTAAATTAAATTTGTTCAAGTAGCTTTCGAAATTACCATGACCAGTGAGAAATTGGGTTATTTTGTAGTTAGTGTAAAAATGATGGCAAGACAATCTCTTATTAATGGTTGGAAAAAATTTCTTTGTTACGTTCCCTTTATTAGAAATGAGATATTCTTGGTTCCAAGACTTCAACATTCTTTCTTTCGTGATCTTCTTGTAAAACGATTTAGGAATATTAACGTCAATGTCAATTTTGCGCTTGGTTGCAGCCTTTGCAAGCCAATCGGCTCGCTCATTCTCAAGAACACCCGTGTGTCCGCGAACAAATGCAAAATCTATTGAGACGTTTTTATCTTTTTGAGATATTCTGAGATGACACTATTTTGTTCAGTGATCCATTTAACGGCGAAGTTTAAGCATAAGAGTTCAGCTACAAAAACTGTGCATTCATCACGAATTCTAAATTGAAAGTTCTCGGATTCAACACCACTCCTGAACACAACAAATGCGAAACCAACTCTTCCATCAATTTTACTGCCATCAGTATAGCAAATAACAGGGAAATCATCTGTGTTCTTGTCACTAAATTGGATAATATTGATGGCATTCCTCTCTGAAGGATGAGGGAGCAAAAATGTAGACAGAATACAATCATAATTAGAGATGGAAGAAGCGGAGAGATTTTCCCTAAAAGCAATATTATGCAGAATAGTAATGTCGATTGGAGGGAAGCCAGAAATAGCATAAACTGAGTCGTAACTTATTGTGCGATAGCCACATATGACCCGCATAAGTATCCTTCTTTGTATGCGTCGCAGACAGTAGCGCACACAGAAATTTTTCAAGGGGGTTCGGGGTCGAAAGTTCACCATTCTTGTATTTTGCTCCTTTTGATTTTATCGATTTTCGGGAACAAAACTAATTATTGAATAAATAATTAGCATTAATTAATAAAATTAATCATTAATAACAAATACTTAATTAAATTTTACGTATTATATACTTAGAATTATAATCAATCCAAAAAATCGACGGCTTTGGGGGTCCGGACCCCCTTGGTGCCCACTGGTCGCAGATACTTAGAATTCATTTTTCTTTTAAGTGCCTCGCCCCAAACTCTAGAACCATACAAAATGAAAGGTTCTATCCCTTGCTTATAAATGAGCGAATGTACATTGAAATTTATAACGAACGTGTTGTGAGCAATCCGATTAATTTTATAATTAATATTTAACTCCGATATAATCCGATTTTAATCTTTGGTTCTTCAAAAAAGTGTTTTGTTAAGCTTTGAGAAGACATTCCCATCCATACCATAATACCTGAAGGCCAACTTGCCTTTTGCAAAACAGCTGCACTTTTGCGTAACTTTTCGTGTGAAATATATTGTACCTTCATCTTGTTAATTGTGTATGACAGATGAAACAGAGTTTCATCAGAAGTTATCCCTGTTTTGTATCAAACTTTGCGAAACATTAAATACAGAGGTCAAGAACATTTTCTTTTTTTTACGGTCTTTGCAGACACATTTGATGACAGATTGGCTTATTCACTTTTTTACAGCTAATTTTTAATAACTGACGACAAATTGTCATATATGCGATACCTGTAGCTTCTTTGCTAAAGTTCTTTGAGGCAGATGATTTTCTACAGTGGTAAGTCTGTGTAGCTTCTTTTTTTTCTTTATCAGCAAGGGCTTCTTTTCGTCCACACATTTTTCTTGAAGCGTTTGATTGCCAGCCAAATTTTATTTCTTTTCGAGGTTTAGATAGTAATCCATTAGAAGAATGTCTTTTCTGATTTTTAAATGCTTTATTTATAACAGAACTTGAGCAACCATCCTTCAAAAGCTTTAAATTTCGTTTCGGGTTTAAGGATCTAAAATTTTGGAGCCATAACTAACTCCCACTAATAAAAATAGTTACATTGGTAATTTAAACGCTTTATTTTTAAAATAAAACTAGTAATACAGCGATTAAAAATTACCATAAATAGCTATATGACTTTAAAATTGATCACACTAATTTGAATCAACCTGTAGAATAAAACTGTGCATGTAATATATACATTGTAATTTTTCAAGTTTCTTTTTTTCTTTTTCACAATTTTGGAATAATATAAAGTTTTTGAAAAAATAATACACCCAGACAAAAGTACATTTGAATGCTACGTTGGTGAGTGTTTATTAATGTATTACTATAAAGCAACACGAGGGCTATTGGGGGCAGGTCTCCTAATTTTGAACCTTAATCAAGTGAACATGAAGTGGTTTTTCCTCTCACCTAACTTCTGCAACATGCAAACCTGAGGACTTTGAGTCACGACAGATTTAACGAACATCATCCCCTCTACACGGTGGATCTTCAGTAGCGCTAAGGTTCAAATTCATAACACACAGTCCTCGAGTACGTAGCCATGACCTCTAGGCTGCTGTTGATACGAATTTTACGTTGGACGTAGATACATGATCTCATATATTTGCTCTAGTGCATATTTCTTAAAGTATTTCAAATATTCGCAGAATAATTTCAGATAATGAATAAATAATATTTATTACAAGCATGGCAAAAGAAAAAATCCCCAACTATTACTATACAATGCTGCAAAACTACACCGCTAAGTTTAAATTTTGATAGATTGCGTAAAGCATGATGTTCAACTGCATTGATAGACTTAAGCCACTTGTGAAACGAGTCGAGACAAAGTAAAATGAGAAAGAAAAAAAGAGCAACATTAGGTTATTATTAATATTTTCGTTTCGTCTCCTCTCATCCATCAGGGAAGCTTGTTAATCAAGGCCCAATGGAATTTCGACAACCTTCGGGTAGCGACAAAATGCTTTTCAATCCATCATTCGACCGTCATTGAAAGAAGCCCTCTCGGCATTTCTCGAGAAATTATTTCCATTACCGGCTGACGTAATTTTCCAGATAAATTATCTGACAGCCGACTCACTACAAAGATTGACGGATCCTCCGCTATCTTATCCCAACTCGCTTTGCCATTTACCAGCTTGATATTGTATCCTATTCCTTTAATGAATCACAACTCCGTTTGATCTTGTCAGCGATGCTAATTTGGAACAATGCTTGCGAGGATTTACTGACTTTTATAAAAAAGTATGTGTTGCACTCAAGACTCGGATTAATTTTAACATCTAACAATATTATTATTATTTTATTTTTATTTATTTATTTATTTATTTTTTTAAATCATGTGTAATACCGTTTAGACGAAGTTAAATTAATTTTCTTACATATATATAGGTCTTTTTTCGCCTCAAATTTGTTTCCCTAACTCATTAATCTTTAAGGTAGAAGGGATGAGGAGATGCAAAAAAGAAAACCAATATAAGAGAGAACAGCTACGAAAAAGCATTAATTATAAATTTGCAAATTGAGAAGTTTTTAAAGTTATTTCTTAGTTCTAAGCGTGAAGCACAATTTTTTATATTTCTAATATTAATGGATAAAATGTATATGTAACCATAGTAAACAATTTCCATGTTTTTTTTTATTTTGTCTTTTTTGTTTTGATAATACGAATAATTTCATTGCTTCCCGTACGTTTATTTTAAGGGAACTGATATATGTGCGAAGGAGGAGGAGGCCCAACTCTCAGAGTTGTAAATCTCTGTCAAAATATAAAATGTACCATTGTATTTGTGTATGTGGTATTGTGTGAGCTTCTTTCTCTCCCCCTCTCTCTCTCTCTCTCTCTCTCTCTATATATATATATATATATATATATATATATATATATATAGTCAAATTACATATATATGCGAAGATGTACGAAAACGTCGTCGATTGAACTGATGTCGTCAAATACCTATCACTTTTCTCCTTCTCTTGGCATGGTCTGAAAATTAGGAAAAGTGGCATGCCAACTCAAATGTCGCCCTCGTTACTTGACCATGGTTCAGAACTATAAGGCCCGTCGCCAATAGCCCTCATGATGCTTCAAAGTGAGATGTAGATTTAAATCAAATCAAATCAAAACTCTTTCATTGCTTTGGAAACAAACTGTAGACAATACTGTAGAACTCCAAATGGCAACGAGACTGATCAAAGTTACTGCGCCTGCGCGAGTGTCACACCAGAGTATTCTACGATTGTTCCTCAAAGAGAGAGGTTGGTAAGAGCTTCGCCATTGAGCTAAGTGCGGAGATTTTGTATCTGCCGATGTGATGAATGCCATTCTGGCCCATTGTTTGCTTTCTCTGTATAACGTGTCTGTCCTGAATTATGCATCAGAGACTTTGCCATTGACTTTACGTGATAAGAAAGCTTTGGAAATTTTCGAGACAAAGATTTTACGCTGCATTCTTGTGGGGATCCAAGTGAATGGATCATGGAGAAGAAGATCTAACTTAGAACTCTACAAAATTTACAAACTATCTAATATTGTAAAATTTGTCAATTTACAGAAACTTAAATGGGATGGTCATCTGGCTAGCATGAATGAAGATCGTTGCTGTAAGAAAATCTTTTGAGCAAGGTCCATGGGTAACAGAACCTCGGGACAGACCCCGTTAAGATGGATTGATTGTGTCAAAAAAGATCTAAATATTTTAAAGGTCAAAAACTAGAAAATAGTTGCCAAAAGTAGAGATGCTTGGAGAAAATTTCTGGAGAAGGCCAGGGCCCACCTAAGGCTGACTAGCCATTGAGTGAGGGAGTAAACATTAACGTCACACCATTCAGCTACACCTGAACCTTTGGTGACGGACCTCGTAATTTTAATTTCGTTCAAGTGACGAGGGCGACACTTGAGCTGGCGCATCCCTTCTCCTATAACTACCACACCAACGGGAAGACGTTTGAGCTCTCGACAGATTTAACGTGCAATGCTCCTCTACACGGTGGGTCTTTAGTGGTACTGGGCTCTGATAATCTAATAATCTAAATAAAAATAAATAAATTTCTGAATAATCTAAAAAATTCTAAAAGGAAATGCAATTTAGTTTATATTTGCCCTGTAATCAATTTCAAGTTTCACCATCCGATACTCCAAAATACTAGCACATCGTTAAATGTTTTCGGGGGGATCATGCATTTTAGACATCCTAAGTACATCTCCCGGGTATCCCTTACTTGCATTGTGAAATCAAAGATGTGTGTTGAAGTCTCTAAAAAATAAAAAAACTTCACTATTAAAATTAATATAAAAGGGGTAAATAAAAATATTCTCTAGGAAATGTTACTATATATATTTATCATGCAGATATAAATTTTGTATAATTTTTGAATAAAACACTGAGTTAAGATAACTGATTACGTTCGGAATCTTATTAATGAATAGTTTTTTGGGTACTTAGAGTGTCAATTGAATTAGAATATGCATATAAATTGTCTTAAAATATTCTTCAAATTTAAAAGATGCAATTTTTCGGCAAAAAATAAATAAAAAATAACCTATTTTCAAAACATTCTCCTTTTTTATTGAAAATGCTTCTGTAATAATATAATTTTTCTATATATAGCTAAGACTTTTCTACCAGGCCTGGACTAGGACTTTTGAAAAATTTGCATTATTTTCAGAGATACTATCAATTAAAATAATGACTAGTAATTTTTCTTTTATAAATTTTTACCTAGGCTCTGTAGAAAATGCTTAGCTATATACAAGAAACCTATTATTAACATTGTGACATCTCACGCATCATTTCTCTAACATAACCTCTGTGTTCTTTGACGGCCACACGATTAATGGCAAATCTTTTTGGTAGTCAAGAAGTGAAACGAAGGATAGATGCAAATAAGATAACCTTTAAAAGGATAGAAGTTTTGGTGAGCGTGATGCTTGAATTTAGAGAAAGTTTCAGTTCAGAAGATAGAAGTGTTGATTGACGGCTTGCCTAGAATCAAGAAAACCTAGCCATTCAACAAAGGTACATACCATTGTACACCACGGCTTATAGAATATCTGAAATTATGGATTGGACGTTGCGTGGAAAACAAAGGTAGGAAGATTATATTCTGAATAGAATACTGTGAGATTGAGAGTAGGCGAATATAATATAATTATATTGATAAGTGATCTAATTGCACGATCTGTGTTAATTAAGGCCACGTGTTTTGGTTTATTCTCACTTAATATAAGTTTGTTCGATATCCAAGTAATTTAAGTTAAATTCTTAATAAAAGTCATATTAAGAATTCTAAAATGTCTCATCATTTCGAGAATCCCACACCTCTAACTTACGCTGAAACCCCACGATATGGTCCACGAAGATCGACCATGTAGCAACATAAAAGCATTTTCCATAAAAAGAAAATATTTTGAAAATAGACTATTTTTATTCATTTTTTTGGCAAAAAAATTTCATTTAATTTTTTTTTTTTATTTTAAAAATATTTTTAAGACAATTTTATAAGTATATTCTAATTCAAGTCTATAATTCAAATGACTCTAAATATATATAAGAAAAATTTATTTATACGTGTTGGCAAAATTACGGTTCACCAATGTGGTCAGATATCTTAATAGATATTTTATTTTAGTACAAAAGTACGTTTAATTAATTGGCCTGGTGTCATCTTGTGACATAGCCATCTGTCGATAGCTATGACGTGGTGGATCCGCGTAAGTTAGAGGTGTGGGATTATCGGAAGGATGAGACATTTTATAATTCTTAATACAACTTTTATTGAATGGCAAATTACTTATATATAATGAACAGCTTATTTTAAGTGAGAATAAGCTGCTCGAATATTTAAGTCAGAACGCACAACTAGATCACTTATCCTAAACTATAATTGATTATCTACCTAATCTCGCTTTCTATATTATATTATCGTTTTAGAAAGTAACCTTTCTACCTGGGTTGAACTCATCTATTCTGCTACTTGTAGATGAATAGATGTACTCATGTACAATTACTCTTCCTTATAAATATTATTATCGAAGGTGGGCGTTTTAATTATTTCCTTTATTGGTGAGCCGTCTAAACACTTGTTCGAACTGTTCCACATTTATAATATAAGATTGCCACTCTCTCTCACCAAACTTTCTATTATCCTTTTAAAAGTATATCTTATTTTGCATTGTTGCTTGTTCTCTTCTTATTATTAGGTGAAGAACACCGATATCGTAACCGTAAACTGGAAATTATGTTAGAAAGAAACGCGAGAATGTCACAATCTATCTGAGAAGTGACACTTGAAGTGGTCTGCATCCTTCGCATCATCTGACAAACAAATATATAGTGCAATATAATAATCTTACTTTTAATTAAATCCTAATTTGAATTTGATTCCTCTTATTTTCTCACTTCGTAAGTAGCATTGTAACGTCTTTTTCCCATGTTTATTTAATTTCTGTGTAACGAGAGATCACACAGTTTTAGTAAAATTACTTTTTATTTATAAATACTTATGCAGATTAACACATATTCTATTTAGGGATGGCGATCTGAGATTGATTAATCGAAGAATCGATTTCTCGGGCCAAACAAAAATCGATTTTTTAAATCGATATGTAGCACTGAATCGATTCAGTGAATCGATATTTCATCTAGAAAATGAAATTCGATTTTTTCTGTTTTGGTAAAAATCATACAATTATTTACAATGATGAGTGAATGTACTATCTTTAAAACCCGTAATATTGCGGTGTTAGGGTAAGGGGGTTTAAATTTACTGGCAAAAACAAAAACTGTATTTATCATCACGTTCACTCAATACCATGATGTTTTGGTATCGTGGATCATCTGTTCTTGAACCCCTTTTTTTCGATTCCGGCAACATCGAAAGTGATGAGCGGGTTGGATCCCAGCAGACTTGACAGTCTGTTGTTTTTAAAAAGCTTATATATTGAGTTTTGGGAACTATAAGCTATATTATCGATTTTCTAAAATTTTAATGTAACAAATATATTTAGAAAATAAATGTCATCTTTTATACCTGATTTTCTTTGATATGGTAATAAAAATAATTGTAACTGTCGAATATATCCTGAACTAAAAAAAATCGCTTATTTTACTGTTAAGAGATCGTTTATTATGGTGGAGATTTGCAAAAAAATTTTTAAATGCAGATTTGAAAAAAAAATCGATTTTTTAGAAATTGTCCTTGTAGACCTCGATTTTTTTATGAATCGATTCATCAGGTTATGATTCGAATCGATTTAAAATCGATCTTTTTCGGAAAGAGAATCGCCATCCCTAATTCTATTATATCTGTAGCATACAAATTTTGCACGTCTACTTATCATATACTGGATATCGTCAACTAGTTGATCTTCCCGTTTTTGATTTTTCCCTATAGTTTATCTCGCTCTTCTATCACTGATTGCCGATCACTGATCTTTCCGCTGCCTAGCAGTCTTTAACCTTTCTCTCTCCTCCCGATCTCCAATCTCCTTCCAATATCTCTGTTTAAACCCCTTGAACTGGCCTATATCACTCCCCAACAATTTCTGATTAATAGGAACACGGATCTGCACCCGAAAACCTCAGTCTTGGTCCCAACCACCATTGGTTCTTCCGGGGCAAAAGCCTGTCTGGACTGTAATGCTCTTGTCGCCATCTAACGAAAATCAAAGGCCTATAAATAGATCTGTCACTTCGACACTGAGAGTACAATCCTTGGCACTTCTTCATAATAGTCAATACTCCCTTCAATACATGTGTAACAAGGTCACATGTTAGAAAGAGCGGAAAAATGGACATTCGTAGAAACAGGTGTGTCCCAACTATAGTTCATTCTGAAGCGAAGGCCGTACGGCGTGACTGTTCGCCTCTGGGTGTGAGCAAAGAAAAAGGGTTTACAAACAGCCATCTAGGACAGTGTTTCTCAAACTGTGGGGCGCGACTAAGAGGAGTGCGCGAGCATATTGAAAAGTGGAAAACGAAAGATTATTTTAAAAAAATATTCATTTACTGAAAGTAAGAAAATAAACACTTTCTGGCATAATAAAATATAAAATACACATTTACACTGATATAATACACTTATAAATGTATCAGTACTGTACAATGTATTTTATTATTAATTTAAAAATACTAAGTTAAGAACAAGTTTGATAATTATCAGTGACTCCACGGGCTTGTATTATCACTTATCTTGATAATTTGTACGGTTTTTAATTAATTTCTTAACTGCCAATTAAAAGTTACGCGATTCACTTCCCAATGCCACCATTTTCCACATAGACGACCGTATTTTGATGTTTTTTGAGGGGAGAGGGAGGAGAAAATGAGTAAATATATAAGCAAATCCTCTGAAATAAGTAAATCCTTCACAAACACTCTATCAAAGTCCTCTTATTACATTCCAAAGCCTTCGGAATAATTTTATGGATAGCACTGCACAGAAAAGATCGTACTTCAGAAAGACGTATGTATACGTCCAGAAAATTAATGCTTTGGTTGAGTGAGACGTTTACGTACGTCTGTGGCACATAAGAGGTAAATGTCGTATTGTAGCTTTAGTGTATTATTGAACTCAATACATTGTTACTGTATGGAGGGGGCGCGATTAAAATGATGATTGAATAGTGGTCGCGTATATTGAAAGTTTGAGCACTGGTCTAGGAGATAATGTCGTAGTTTACTCAAGATATTTATTCAAGTTCAATATTTTTTTATCAATTGAATTTATGTGCTTAGCTCATTTTATTGTTAATATTCATTGCTTAAGAGGACTCAAAACGATTCAATTGACAGAAATCGGTCAAAAATTCAAATATTTATTCTCCCCTAATTATTCTGTACATAAATTTTTATCCTATCATAAGATTTGAAAGCTCTAAGTTAAAAAAATTTAGAGTTATGATATCTTTCATGATCATTTTTATTCACATCACATTGGCACATAAAAATTTTAAGCATATTTATCGAAGAAAGAAAAAAATAACTCATTTATCTTCATTTAAAATGCTAAGGCTTTTTTTCCTATTGTGTCACATGCGTTTTAAATGTTTTACCTCTATTACTGTAAGCAAATGTATTAAAACTTGGTATGCCTTTTGAGTCAAACAATACTGATTTTTAAAAAAATAGTTGTATTTAGAAATTACACATTTTCCAAGACATTCCAAGGCATTTTCAATAAGTATTCAGAAGAAAAAGTATTTTACGAAGATCAATCATGCTAACTGAAAATCCATGCCTACTTTTCTTATAAATTTTTTTCCAATGGACCAGCGAATTGGTATTTACCATTGCAAACCTAATACATTCCCGGGAGCTGGCATCACTTTTTAGGGCGGCACCTTATAGATGGAATAGCAATTGCCCAATTCTATTTTAACGCCCAGTTTCCTTCCTAGAGGGAAGCACCTGAGCTCTGCTGACGCGAAATGATAAATTTGTTATGCATAGCTTGACATATTTTTAAATCAAATTTTATGTGTGTATTTCAATTATTGTAGGAGGAATAGAATTTAAAAATCCCTTCATAAACTTTAAGTTTTTCTTTAAAAAATTAAATGGTTTTTTGTAGTATTTTAATCATAAAAACTGTTTTACATAATCCACGTACATTACTTACAAGAAAATTTGATTTAATGGTTCGGTTTTTAAGGGTTTTTATCATTGAATCAAAGATTTGTTGTAAAATCGTACCGTGCCCCCTAAATTTGCTCTCAAATTTCATTGATACCTAAACTTTACCAAATATTAAATTAAAAAATTATCACTGAAACCGCACCATATCGCAACCTCATATGAATTCCCATTGAAAGTGTTTTCATTCATCCTCTTGTGTTACTAATTAACACAGTAAGAAAAATATATGGGAACCATTTTAAACATACCAGTGTACCTCCTCCTCCTCCTCCCTCTTTGATACAAGCTCTTCCCCTACTACTGCATATCCTCTCTGACAATACTTTCGGCTCCATTCAAGTCTAATGCGAGTACGGTATGTACAGAACTCCTCCCACTTTCACGAGAGAAAATTGAATTACGAGAATTTAATGATGTCGCACGTTCAAAAGGGAGGTGGAGAGTGGAAAAAATACTATCCTTGGGATTCTCAAGACGAAGGAGGAGGATGGGAAAAGATCGTTTGCTAATTGGCAGAGAGAAGGATGTTGCAGGAAGCAGGGAGCCACCAAGTCGCCTCGGCCTCTGTTTTACATAAACACTTCTGTCGCCTCGTGCCATCACAGTTATGCCGAAAATGATAATCAGGAGTTGACTTTTGCCGGGATGCTGACAGTTGATGTGAATAATTGGACCTGACAATAAGAGGATGTAATGGCTGTTTTTATACGCAGAGTTTTTCCTTAGCTGTTTGCGGTAGTGGAAATATCACGTACTGGGGAATTGCAGCATTCGACACATTCTTTATGTGATTCATGGATAAATGATTAGGAGTTAAAATTCGTCAAAATATGTGTTTTGTGTTCATATTTGTTTGAGGTGTTTTAAATTACGTTGGAAAATTTCTAACTATTGAGATATGAATTATTTTTTGAAGAATATCAGCTTTAAGTTTTAAATCCCTTATTGTACATATGTCTAAAATTTATCTTATTAGATCTTAAAAAATCATTAGCTTTTCAATTCATTAGGATCTCCTTGAAGAATTTTAATACTCTGAATAAATAGCAAAAATAATTACAGAATTAAAAAAATCATAACTCAATAGTTAATTTTATGCGTATATATATATAAAATGGAAAAATTTTCTAAAAAAGGCTTTTTATATTATTTTTTAAGTGTTTGAAACTTTTTCGATAACTTAATGAACATGCGTAAATTTCCAATATTTCTGATGTTTCTTTCTAAAGAATTTGAGTATTAAATTTATGCATTAGGTGTAATAATAAAGAAAAAGTAATACAAAAACAAAATTAGCAAAAAAATAATTTAATAAGTAATACATTATCAGTCAGTAATACAAAAGATTAGAAATGAAAGAATAAAAAATAATGGACACCCTGCGATTCAAATTTTGGATTTGGGCTTGGAACTGAATTGTGGTATCTAAAGGTATTACACATTTCCTCATCTATATTTGTTGGATATCTTCAACCAACGAACTTCTCCATTAAAACTCGACGGACTTCTCCACATTCTCCAGGTGAGTGGCCGCGGAAGCCTAGCGATTATGGTCAGGGACTTGTGGCCAGTGTGACATGAGTTCGAGTCTTAGGGCTAATAAAGACATACCGTGTACAGGGTTGAGGGAGTGAGTAAGGGAATACGCCACAACGTGAGGGCTAGTGGCAAGGGACCTTGTAATTTTGAGTTTCGGTCAAGTGATGATGATGATAACTGAGCTGGCATCTCCCTTCCCTAATTAACACACCACGCCAACGAGAGGACACTGAGCTCGACAGATTTAAGGTGCATCTGCCTCCTCTACATGGTGGATCTTCAGTGGCAAACTTGTAAGTATGCTGGAGAAATCAGGCTGATTATATTTTGGAGAGATTGTAGCAGAATCACATTTTAATAGACTACTTGACAAAGGGCCAGACCGTCAATAATTCCTTATTATTTCATACAGCTGAACAAATTACGTGATGCTCTTATCAAGAAACGGCGAGATATGATAACGGGTCCGATCCCTAACGACTACGTTTCATTTCATTTATCTCGAGATGCGGTTGAGAAAGCAAAGCAATGTTATTTTGAAATTTGGTCACCTCCATCGAATTCTCCCAGTCTCACTCCTTGCTTCCCTTCTTATTCCCATAACTCAAAATACCATTGCGAAATCGTATTTGCCAGCCTAAATGATGTCATTCATTGGAGAAAACGGTAGTTTTTCCCTTTCAAAGTTCAAAAACGTTAGGAGAAATGTAAAAATTCTGCTTGGTGACCATACAGAGAAATTTTAAGCATAGCTAATAAATGTAACTTATTTAATAAATGTATCTAGATTATTTTATGTTAATAAATCAAATTTACGATACCGCTTCTATATTTGAAAAACAATGGCCGAGAAGTAAAAAAAATAATTATGAAGAATGTTGAAATAAGATACATAAAATGAATTACAAAAAATGTATTTACCCCACTGACTGCCAGATAAATTTTAAGCGTCTTGCCCTGGGTGACAAGGTTTTTATTTTAAGGAAATTATATAATTTTATAAGATGTAATAATATTAAGGTTTTTGATATAATATTGCAATAGCATTTACAGTAATTTTTATTAAAAAAAAAAACACAAGTGAATTCTTAACCTTTCGTTACTGAATAAGACTCCTGTGCTGAGTGCCGCTTACGAATTGTCTCGTATATGTTTTTTTTCAATAAAAATCTTCATATACAAAGATTTTCATTTAATTTTATTTGCTTTTACAAGCTCGTCACCTAATTTTATCTGGCGATAGTCAGATGTGCAATGTTATGTGAGATTTTCAAACAGCATTGATCCTCACTGGGAAAAACCTATAAGGCGATGGTGGTTATGAAGAGTTGTAAAATAATAAAAATAAACTGATAAATAAAAATTTCCAGATCACAGGAAAAATCTTCTATTGATACAAAAAAAAATCTCAAACCCTACGAAATCTTCTTGCAGAATGCGTACAAGTTCTATAACCAAAGAAATCGAGGAAATACAAAGAGGAGGATACGTCAATTTAGAAAATCAGTTATTATGCATTTATTTGATGGAGATGGCAGCAACTGTAATACAAATACAACTGAGTTTCATTATTTAGAACATTTTCCTTCCATGGAAAAAAAGGCCGCGGTAGCTGAGTGGTATAGGTATCGGACCGTAATTACAAAAATTCGAACCCAGTACCACTAAAGACCCGACGTGTAGGGCAGCAATGCACGTTAAATCTGTAGAGAGCTGAAACGTCCTCCCGTTGGTGTGGTGTGGTGTGGTAGTTAGGAGAGGGGGTGCCAGCTCAGGTGTCGCCCACGTCCCTTGACCATGGTTCAAAATTACGTGGTCCGTCGCCAAAAGCCCTCATGTAGCTTAACAGTGCGATGTTAATATTCAATCAATCAATCAATCCACGAGGGAAAAAAAAGGATGTCTGTCAAATGTGTACAAAGCACACGCACGGACACACACACAAAAATAAAGCGTTAGAAGATTAGGTATTTTTGTCCAAGATGTTTCAACAACCCAGCACTTAGCGTTGATCCTTGCTTTAAAGCTAATCACACACAGCAGTAACAATGCAAGTATTTTTTTTTATTTTTTCGAATATTTTCATATATATATAGAGATAGATAGATAGGTGATTGTTACATATTACAATCTAATCATCTGTTATAATTTTAATAATAACTGTTTTTCCACTACATAAATTTTCTATTCCATCTCCTTTATAATAATTCCAAACTCAAGTTGGAGATATGTAATCAGTCTAAAATTTCAGCCCAAATTACGAGATATCTCTTAGTTGGCAGTGAATGGGTTAAAATAAAAATTATTGGCATGCGTTAGTTTTTTGAAATCTTGTTAAGTATGAAAGAATGATTATGGTTAAAAATTTTTAAATAATTTGAGTCAATACAAGAGCAGGAAATGCATAATTCTAAGAAATGAAAAGTTAGATAAATTTTACGTAGCACTTTGAAAGAAAATTGGTCATAGTTCTTACTCTGCTGTCCTGCATTTCAACAATTCGGTGGTTTCTTTTTCCCTTTTACGTAAAAAATAAAAGAAACGGGATAAATGATAATTAAATGTAATCCATAGCTAGCAGAAGGAGAATAAATTTTTCAAGAATAAATATTAAGACAAATGAAACAAGAACAATGGAATATACTTATACTGGATCCTTCTTTTCTATTAAATAAAATTAGATATCATATTTGAGTTCAATTCGAAAAATTTGTATAAAAAAAAAGGTTTCATTTTAAAAGATATACAAGATGAAGTAAATATAATTTTAATATTGTGGTGTTTGAAAATAACAGAAAGCGTACTGAGAAGTAATAAAGCTTTCTTATTTATAGAAAGCATACGCACATAACTGAAATAATTTTTTAGGGTATGCGAAGCTTGGGATTCCGGAAAGTATAAGATAAGATATTTTTATGAAGAAAATAAGATTTTTTCATTGCTAGTAAAAAATGAATTTTCACAATTAAAGGATTCAAAGTCATTTGATCAATTAGTAATAAATACTTTTGTGATTAGATTAAAATTCGTCAGTAAAACAAGGCTTAGGGGTCTCATAGACTTAGGGCTTAGGATAGATATCTCATGAAAAAAGAAAAGAAGGGAAAAAGAAAGACAGAAAAACAAAAGGATGGACTTTGAAAAATTGAAAGATCATTGAAGCTCATAAGAATAGAGAGAGAGAATGGAGATTAAGGTATCCGACTACGTTCGGAACCGTGATTTTAAAAAAGCGTATAAATGGATTCCTGATATTTAGTGTCACGTAGATTAGAATACATGTATAAAATTGTTTTAAGGACATTTTGACAAAAAATTATTTAAATACAATATTTTGGCAAAAAATTAGCTTAGAATAATCTTTTTTCAAAATGTTCTCCTTTTGTGAAAAATGCTTCTATTATAATAATATTTTGCCTGTATATAGCTCAGACCTCTGTACAGAGGTTCAACTAGAATTTTTGAAAAAGTCACATTATTTTCAGAGTTACCACCAATTGAAATAATTATCGACGTTTTTTTCTTAAAAATGCTCCCCTCTGTTGTCGTAAAATATGGATAAACCCACTTCTAAGTTATATATTTCAAACATTCTACTTGAGCCTCTGTAGAGGTCTGAGCTATAAACTGGCAAAATGTTATTATAATAGAAGCATTTTTCACAAAAGGAGAATATTTTGAAAATGGGTCATTGTTCATTTTTTATCAAAATATTGTACTTAAATAATTTTTTATTGTAATAATATTCTTAAAAAAAAAATTTATTTACATTTTCTAATCTACGTGACACTAAATATCATAAATATTACCCATTTATACTCTTTTGCAAAATGACGGTTCCGAACGTAGTCGGATACCATAAAACAAAGGGTTTGATAGTGAACAAGCTAGGAAGTTAATGGGAATATTACTTAAGATTAATTCGTCTGATATAAGATAAATAAAATTCTAAATTCTATCAGATATACAAAATTCCATTTAGGACGTGGACGCTTACTTTACAAACTGTTTTATTTGAATGTTTCTTTTTAATGAATCGAAGGTATTGCATTTACTACATATGTTATGCTATTAAAAATATTGTTACATAAGCTAAAAAGAATGATATTTCACTTCAAAAGTTTCTAATATCTCGTCTGAAATCTTATTCAACAGATTTATAAAACATTTGAATTTTTTTTCAATTTTGTTTCTTTAATAGTAACTAGCATTTTGGTTTAATTTGGTTTCTTTTTACTTATTACTGTATAATAACTGAAATATTGGTTGATTATTGAGATATGCATTTTTTGAAACAATTTTTTTAACCAAAACTATTTTTCCGTGAAAATTTTTTATCCTTCGACAAGGTAGCTTTGTACATAACTGAAAAGAACACAACAATATTTAATAAATTCAGTTTTAAGAGAGAGATAGTAAGTTATATTTAAAATTACACAATATTGGGTTTATTTCGAAACAATATGACATGATGGCTGAAACATGAAGGCTATTGGTGATGATATCGAGCAATCTTGAGCCGATATTCAAGACATTGCTGGTTGGTATTTGATATTTCACTTTTCTTATTTCCTCATTACGCTATTAGATGGCTTTAAGGTGGAGTTCAATTAACACAAACAGGATAATTCATTAATACCCACAACCATCTTAAATGGAATAGGGTGAGTAAGTGAAGCTTTATTAACGTCGCACTATAAAAACTAGTGGGCTATTGGTGATAAACCTCGTGAATCTGAGCTACTTTTAAATGACGAGGATGACAAATGAGCTAGCAGCAAGCGTTTCAAACTACCACACGACGCCAACGGCAGGACTTTGAGCCTCGAAAGAGCTGAAGTGCATCGGCTCCTTTACAAGGCGAGTCTTCAGTGGCGCTTGGGCTCGAACTCGTGACACACCGGCCAGAAGTTCGTGATTATAACCACTAAGCTTCCATAATCACAAAATAGCAGTAAAAAACAGATTGTGTTCTTTATTAAGAAAATTTATATCAAGTTGTCTTAATTATCCGTATTCAAAACACTTTAATATATCTCTTGCTTGTAGAAAGATATGCGAGTTTTATAAATTATAAAATCTTTGATAACATGAATTTATGTTCGTTATATTCAATGACAGCAGTTGTAAGGATGTGTTAATGTGTGTATTGAATACTAGTTTTTTTTTTAATTAAAATTTTTGTAGTGTAGGTCAGTGTTTCTCAAAGTATACGACTTTAACCTCTTAAGTACAACCGGCGTATATAAACGTCTGGCACTTAGCCAGTGCGTTAATTGTCTTGGACGTATATATAGGTTTTTCCGAAGTACGATCCTTTCTGTCCACTGCTATCCATAAAATTATTCCGAAGGCTTTGGAATGTCATAAAAGGACCTTGACGACAGAGTTTGCAACAGATTTACTTATTTATTCCTTTTCTACCCCTCCACACACAGACCAAATACACATATGCTCGTCTACGTGATAAAAATCGGTGGCATTGGGGAGCGAATCACGTAATTTTTAATCGGTCTTTAAGGGATTAATTATAAACTGTATAAATGTTTAAGATGAGTGTTAATTTTGTATATAATTTTGTATATGACAAGCACATGGGGTCACTGGTAATTTTAAACTTGTTTTTAACTTAGTTAACATAGTTCTTAAATTAACTATAAAATACATTGCACAGTACTGATATATTTATAAGTGTATTATATCAGTGTAAATGTGTATTTTATTTTTTATGTCAGAATATATTTTATTTGTTTATTTTGTGTAAATTAATAATTTTTTTAAAATAATCTTTTAAAATAATTTGATTTCGACTTCCCAATATGCTCGCGCCTCCCTCGTAGGGTTATCATGCCCTCTAGGAGGTCACACCCCACAGTTTGCGAAACGCTGTTTAGACGAAAAAAGGAACAGATTATTGAATGTGTTTCAGATTAAAATTAGCTACCAGGAAACGATCTGTCATCTTAGCACAAACAATTTCATCCTTTTCATTAATCCAAATAAGTGTTATTTATGTAATAAATTTCATTTATATTTTATTTTGAATAATCTTATTTCTCTTTACTTATTTTGTGCATGCCAAATATATATAGAATATTATCAAAATATATCCATTCTTTCCCCTCTTGACGATAGGTACTTAAGGTTATGAAAATTGTAGAAGGTTTGGTAGGAAGATCAAAATTTTGGGAAACTCTGGTGTAGGTAAGCTCTGGACATTTCTGAAAAAGTTTCAGCATTAAAAATAAATTAAAACTTATTTAACTTTTCAAATTATTTAAATTGCTTAAAAAATATGATATTTTTGGAATTATTTTGAAAAGTATTTTTTCCGTTAAGGACGTAAATAAACAAAACACATGTCATTAAACATTTCCTCATGCATCCCACTTAGATGAAATAAATCCCTCACTCCTCCATCCACATAACACAGACACCAACAATTCATATTAAAAAACATAATACTATCTAAATATAAGCCATTCGAAAAAAAGACACCATCCCAGTCCCCTAATAGGAAACTTGGTGTTGAAATAATATTTATCGTAAGCGAACTGTTGGTGGAGAAGATTCACTTTATAAGTGACGTCTCTCCGCAAGCAAACGTCCGATTCTTCAATAAACTACCCATTAACCAACTGTACCAGCACAAACACAGAACAAGCAAGAACTGCAACGGGAAGTCTGTCAGCGTAGCTCCGAGAGCAGTGTAAATACTAGTGACAAATGGAGTTCTTCGCTCTCTAATTAAAAGTACCGCACTCACTGCCAAGAATTCTTCGCTCACTTTACATCAACTGCCGTCTGTCTTTTTTTCATTCTTCTCTTCTTCTTGCGAGAGAGCACTCGCTGGGTTGATTCAACAGCGCTCGATCTGTGTTCTTTGCTGTCAGTGGAAGAGGAGCAGAAAAAAGCGGAAGAGAACTGTCGCCCGATTCTGTTGGAATTTGTCAGGCGAGACAAAATGAGCGAGTAGCGGAACACTTTTCATTTAGTCCGTGGATGTACCGACACAATGTCGATCCTTCATCTCCTTTACGGTGATCTCTCTGTTGAGGGATTCTCTAATTGGGAACCATTTTTGATTCCCATCTGACAATGATGGGAATTTGTTAAGACAATGGTGTAAATCTAATCTGGTTCTGAAAGTAGTGTAAGAAAGGAAAGGCTATTCTTGCATTACTCTTGACATAGAATGCAAACAACTCACGAAAACTGGGAAAGTAGTTCAGTTCAGTAGCGCACACAGGAATTTTTCTAGGGGGGGTCCGGGGTTGAAAGTTCATCATTCTTGTATCATGCTATTTTTGATTTTGCCGATTTTCAGGAACGAAAATCAGTAAAAACTAATTATTGAATAAATAATTAGCATTAATTAATAAAATTAATCATAAATAACAAATATTTAATTAAATTTTACGTATTATACTTAGAATTATAACCAATCGGAAAAAAAATCAAGGGCTTTGGGGGGAGGGTCCGGACCTCCAGGACCTTTGTGCGCCACTGGTTCAGTTATTGATAAAAAAAATGAACCTAGTTTTAACATTTGGTATATATTTATAGTAGCGTAGTTATTCGATTCAAAGTAAACGAAATAAAGTTAATGTTAGAGAAAGTTTCAATAAAATTAGGGAAAAATCTTAACGAGCGCGCGCGTAAAGTTCCAAATGTAAGCCATGGCCGCGGTAGCCGAGTGGTACAGGTATCGGATTGTGGCTTGCCTTGTCACGAGTTCGAGCCCAGTACCACTAAAGACCCGCCGTGTAGGGCAGCGATGCACGTTAAATCTGTCGAGAGCTGAAACGTCCTCCCGTTGGTGTGGTGTGGTAGTTAGAGAGGGGGTGCCAGCTCAGGTGTCGTCCACGTCACTTGACCATGGTTCAAAATTACGTGGTCCGTCGCCAAAAGCCCTCGTGTTGCTGAACAGTGCGACGTTAATATTCAATCAATCAATCAATCAACCAAATGTAAGCCGATCTATATATAAGCTGAGAGAGCGTTTTTTCTTCAAACATTTACCAAAAAGTTCGAAATCGACATTTCAGCCGAAGTGCAAAATAAGTTCCTGTAATTTTCAAATATATTACATGGTGAAAAAGCTGCTAATATTATACAAGTGAAATATTTTACGATAAAATTGTTGTGAAGTAAAACACCAACGACAATAGTTTTATTTCTGGTTATTATATCTAAAAAGTTTATACATTTTTAACATTCTTTTGTTGCCTTGTACATTATTTTTTCTAGTCATACTTTACGCACCATTATTTTTATTAAGAAAAAGAGCGGGAAGAAATTCGTATGCGGCTGTGATCTTCGATTTATGTTTCACACCTTGAAGGGAAAAACCCGCTGCATGATTATTATATGCATTTATATCTTCAAATGAATAAATGCGAATTTTACAAATTATTCGGAAATTTGGATTCTGACACTGACTTTGAAGGATTTATGTGATCTCTTAGAATAAAAGTTTCCAAATACCCAAAATCTAAAAGATTAAAATTGCTTGCGCATGGATAACAAAAAATATTAAAAACACTTTTTCTGCTTAAATTACTTTTTTTCGAGATTAGCGGATCCCCCGTATGTATAAACCGACCCCCTTACTTTCACTTGAAACAAGTTATATAATTTCTCGGCTTATACACGGAAACATACAGTGGTTGATTAAAAAGTTTAAATGAGATAGAATGTGAGATACATGGAAAAATTTATGACAATTACCCCATTACCATATATATTTCACTTTACCTTAAATTCAATACTATATTAGAAATTTTAAGAAAAAACTCATTACAGCATTAGAACTGACTATCAACTTTCTTTATGGGCAGCACATCAAAGAAAGACAATAAGTTTGAAAGAGTGTTTCACAATTTCTAAGAAACTTGTAAAAAAGGCATTTTAGAAAATTATTCACAAAACATTAATTTATTTTCAGAGAGTTTTGATTTTCTATTTGTATATAAGCTATGTCAAGGAATTCAACAGTATCTTAAAAATTAATTAATAGACAAATTTTATTTCCCTCCATTGAAATTCTTATCAAAACAAAAAAATTTATGAAAACAAATTTATCATTATAAAAGTGTTTTATATGAGCATTTTATCATGTTCATTGATCTTCTCAAAAACGTTACCTTCTTTTAAAAATAAATAAGGCTTTAAGAAAAGCACTGTAAATCTAGAAATAACTCTACGCATCTACGAAAATGAAAAATACAATTCGTAATAATAAGAGATTTCTTTAATCATGAGAGGAAACCTCAGAATAGGAATTTGCAAATGGCTATGCCATTACAAAAATATGTGTGGTACAGAGTTCATTATGAAGCAATTTTTACATAACATCAATCAAAATGCAATATAAAAGTAAAAGAAAAAAGCTCATATTTTTAAACACTACTAGATATGATACTTGAAATTCTTATAGACATGGAGTCATAATATTTTGATTATTTTTCTGCCATTTTTTTATTGCATTAAGCTTTTCTTTTATGATGATTTTTCCACGTTATTTTAGTTTTATTTCGCAAATGGTTAATTTTTTCTCCTATGTTCTGAAACATTTCTTTTTCAGAAACTTTCATCCGATGAGCAATAATTTATGACAGGCATGGGTAAAGCGGGCCGCGTACTACATGCAGCCCGCAAAGAGTTTCTTATAGTGGTTTTTTCGTCAAGACAATTAGAAAACCAAATAGACCAAAAATATTGTCTATATTTAGGTCAACATGTATTTGTCAGCAAATTTTTCTTCCATGAAGATCAACAAGAGTAAATATAGTTGCAAATTGGCTTTGTGTGTGAAATTAACTTACAGGTCGCGTGATGAGAATTTCTACAAGCAATCTCATTCCTGATTTTAAAAAATTGTAAAAAAATGCGATAGAATTTGTCTCATTAAACTGATTCTAAAATTAAATATGCTGGAAGCTATAGTTGTTATGCAAAAAGCACAATAAATAAATTAAATTAAACTGCTGCCATTTTATTTAACTTATAGTTATTAATTTTTATTGTATAATGTATACCTTTTCTGAGTTACAATCAGTTTGAAAAGGTGTGGAACACCGGTTTCCTCCACTTCCACAATGTGGCACTTGAGCTAAAAAAATTGCCCACTCCTGATCTATGAAAAAATTGCATTGTAAAGAAAAAAAATTACTTCGCTTTATATTTCGAGACGAAAATGTATGAATTTTTATTTTACTTTCGAAATAGCTTTCAATTTGGCTTTCAATAGGCTATCCTAGGGGTACGCCCCCAATAGCCCTTGATTTTTTCGATTGGTTATAATCCTATGTCGTAAAATTTAATTATGTATTTGTTATTAATAATTAATTATTTTAATTAATGCTAATTACTTATTCAATAATTTTGTATTGTTTTTGTTCTCGAAAATTGACAAAATCAAAAGAATATGTTGGACGGCTTGTTGGAGCATGATACCAAAATGATGGACTTTCGCCCCTGGATCCCGAAAAGTTTTTGTGTGCACTACTGGATGAGACGTATATCAGTATTTTATTATTTCTGTTATTCATAACTTTTTTGTTGTTAGACAACTAACTGTGATGAAATGGATATACTTAGTTAAAAGACATTTGTTTCCAAAAAAAAAGGAAAAGAAAAAGAGAAGGAATACCATTATAATAGTTTTTGACAGCAAAAAAAAAGATCGATTTCTTTCAGCTCCAGACTTGTAGCAGCCGTGCATCCCAATACAATTTAATACACCATATTATACATTATTCTTCAATAAAAAAAATTATACACTTTTTTCCCTTTAAATAATTACCTAAAAGACGAGCGTGAGGGAAAAGTTTTTTTATAAAGGAGAAGTACGAGCGGCGGCTGTGACATCTGGAGTCCTGCCGCTGGGACGTCACTCATCGCCGGGGATGACAGGAGCGCCTCGTGCCCTGTGAAAACTTTCATTAGCCTCTAAAAAACGGCTGGCTCCAGACTGGCGACACGTCACTTAGATACCCTTACAGAAATTACTTGCCCTTTAACCACCAGGGGGGTGGACTGCTCTGTTTACCTGACGCCCCCACTCGCCCACTGCTCGCAATGCTTTCTCACGCTTTTTCCCTCTTCTCTGATTCGGATGGCTTTTAAAGATGTTTTTTCTGTGATTGCGGGAAAGGATGAAGTTAATGCTTTTTAATGTTGTTTTGTTTGCTATGTAAATAGTTCTCAACTTATTTTCTTCACTGTGCATTTTCAAGAAGCAATTATATTCTATCTATGCCCTGTTCGTGTAGAAAATAAATCTTTTTAAAATATGCATTTTTTTAAAAAACGCATCAACAACCAATAGAGGTAAATTAAGTTTTTAACTAATAAGGATAAAGTATAGATATCGCACAAAGATGCTCTGATTAAAGATATAAAATGAAACTTCTATTGTATATGTTTAACTACTATCAGTGGCGCACACCAGAGGTATGTTTCAATATGGATTCAAAAACTTATTGAAACAAGGAAAAAGTTGGAATTGTGTTACAGTAAAAAGGCCAGTAATGAAAGTTTGGCAACATGAAATTCGATTCCAGACACATTTAACTGTTTGAAGAAGCTGACTCATGCTATTATAGCCACATTTTCATCTACCCATGCCTGCGAGTCATTATTTTCATAGAAGAATAACATTAAAGCCTCGCTTAGAAACCGTTTTACGGATGACCAATTCAGCATGCATTCTACTAAAAGTAACATCTTACGTTCCTATTACAAGTTATTTGCCATCTAATCTGCAACATCTAAAGTCACACTAATGTTGCCTTATAATTTGAATTATACGTATGTATAACTAATACATTTACTACTATACAGTACAAAATGTATTTTTCGTAGTGAATAAAAAGTTTTTATTATTTAGCTTTATTATTTTCCCAATAATTACAAGTCAAAATTATTTGATGACACGCCTATACCTCATCAAACATTCCTTTAGAAAAAATGGCACGTTGATCGGTAAAGGTTCGCTGCCTCTGTCCTAGAACATTTTAGCTAACATTAAATTTTTAAGCTATTAGTTCTTACCGCTACAATCCAAATAAATAACACAATCAACCAAATGAAATCCTACAGAAAAATGATTTTATCATTTCAACACAACTTTATCATTTTTTTTTAAGAACAAATGCATAAAGTTTAGAAATAATGCATGATCTTAATTTTAAAAAAAATCAGAAGTTTTATTAAATAGATTGTAAGTAAAATGTTTACCCTTGGAAATTTATGCTGAGAGTATTTTGAAAAAAAATAATGCATTTTAGTCAGATAATTTAATAATAATTTTAGTTTATCACACTCAGCATCTTATAACTCAATTTTAGAATAGAAAAATCAACAATTTCATAACACACTATTTGAACAAGTATCCTGATTTATTAATGAATATATGAAAATAAATTAGCTATTCGCGTTTTATATATTATCAAGATTACATATATGTTTGTTTGGGATATTTTGAGGATAATTTAAAAAGCAAATTGTCTTATCACTAGTCAGTGGAGCACACAAAGGGGTGTTCTAGGGGTCCGGACACCCCTCTAGCCCTTGATTTTTTTTTTTTTTGATTGGTTATAATCCTATGTATATATTACGTAAAATTTAATTATGTATTTGTTATTAATAATTAATTTTATTAATTAATGCTAATTATTTATTCAATAATTAATTTTTTATTGTTTTTCTTCCGAAAATCGACAAAATCAAAAGAATATGTTGGGTGGTGTATTGAAGAATGATACCAAAATGGTGCATTTTCGACCCTGGACCCCGCCTTGAAAATTTTTGTGTGCGCTACTGTCACTAGTAGATACATTCAAGACAACAATAACATAGTGATATTTTTATACAGAGATAAAGATCTTATTGCTTTTGTCCCCTTGTTGGTTTTCAACTTAGTAATCGCATATTATAATATTTTAATTTTTTCCCTCAGAACTGAAGAAAATTTCAATTATTTCCCCACACACATGTTAACCATTCACAAGCTGCAGACATGAGCTTTTTGCTTTTTCACGTTGAAAATTCTTGTATCCAGGCGCCTGTTCGGCATTTCAGAATGTCACAGAAGGAAAAAAAGAGCGCACCTTTTCACATACCGCGTGGGAGAGGTGCCGCAGAAAAAGAAATTCGAAAAAGAGAAAAATGAGGCTAATTACGGAAAAAATACGGTCTTCGATCCCTTGAAGCAGCAGTTATTTCTCTCTGATGCATATGTCGAGGATGTAGAACAGACGGAGACGAAGTGCAATTCCTTCTATTTCGAAACCTCCCACAGAGAAACGCTCACCCCCTCCACCTTTTCCTAGTAGACATACATCCCTTGAAACGAAAATTCTTCATTCGAAATGGAACGATTTCTCTTCGAAGTGAATAAGTCTCAGTTATTTTCTTTTTTCGATTTATCACCTTGATTTTGTAGAGTTTTGCCCGAGATTAACGGAGAAAAAAAGATTGGATTTTTCGCAAACACATTTATTTTGTTAAAATTGTAATGAATTATATAAAAATGCATAATTACATTAGAATAAACAAGAATTATAAAAAAAATTAAGTCAATTCATACGTAGATCAATAAACAATATTAAGTGGCAAAATAGAAAGCGATTTTCCTTGCAATTTTCCATTTTCCTTTCTATATATGTTTTTCGACTATTATTTATATGTTTGCTACTGTTTATTCACTAATTAAATTTAATTATTCCAATAAAATAGGATAGTAAAAATAAATCACATCCTCAGAAATAAGTCATCCTAGGTGGGATTCAAAGCCACGACCTTTGGATTAGAAGTCCAACGCGCTATCCATTGCTCTACAGGGACACAACGAGCGATTTTCCTGTTTATATATGGTGTTAGACTATTGTTTTTGTTAACTATTTATACATTACTTAAATAGAATTAATGAATTAATATTTGAAAAAACTGTATGAACGTCAAGTGATACACTAAGTTTTAAAAAAATGTATTTCAACTTGAACGCACGAATAGAAAGTATTTTTTTAACGATTGAAAATCTGAACGTATATATATATATATATAGGGCAGTGGCGCATATAAATGGGGGGTCTTCGGTACCGCCCTCCCCAAAAGCCCTTGATTTTTTTGCGATTGATTGTAATCCTATGTATATAGTAAGTAAAATTTAATTAAGTATTTGTTTTTAATAATTAATTCTATTAATTAATGCTAATTGTTCATTCAATAATGAATTTTTCACTGTTTTTTGTTCCTGAAAATCTACAAAATCAAAAGAATCTGTTAGGCGGCGTATTGGATCAGGATACGAGAGTTGCAGATTTTCGACCCTGCCCCTTCCCTGAAAAATTCCTGTGTGCGCTACTGATATAGGAAGATTGTGAACTAGTAGTAGGAATTGAAAAATATGCAACATATAGCATTTTATAAATTTTTGAATAAGCCATAACGAGTTCTCTTCGGGTCCTTTTACTAATCCTTGAAGGGAAATTCTTTTAGTTAATTGTTTGATCTTAGAACCGCTTTTCTGTAGAGAAACTTGAGTAATGTAAATGAAAGTGGCTGTTTAAACTAAAGTGAATTGAGTTCGATGAGGGAGACAGCTGTAAGATGTTCTTGGTGGTAGTTTGAATTATATTTGTGTGAATTATATTTTGGATTATCTCGGCGTAAGACTCGGGAATCTTATAATCAGTGTCCAGAATGGATAAATCATATATTTGCATGGCTTCATATATTCATGTTAAGCAATTGTAATCATTATTATTACTTATTAGGAGCTAACTCACTTCCATTAACTATTTGCGACCTTATTGGATTTGGAATTTTTTTTCCTAATATGCTGCATATGGAAATTTAGCCTTTGCAGACACGGCAAGTCCCCCAATGTGAGAGCCATTTTATGGTGGCACCCTCTAGGCGACACTCGCTACCAAATTTGGACTCTCGAATTAATTTCTTAATTCAAGTCATCGTAGGATGCTGGATATTTGCCACGATTTAATACCGAGGGTACCAGAGCCAAATGGATACTCAAAGGTTCTTTTACATTCCACATAATCATATGACAGGCATGCCTACGATTTTCGCACCCAGAAAATTCATCGACTCCAGCCGTGGTCAAACCCGCAACTTTAGGCTCACGAAGAGGGCACGCTATCTCTGAGCCACCGGAGCCGACGAGGTGCGTATTTGATTTGTCATTGGCCTTCTGCATGTAATGTTATGGGTTCGACCCTGGCCCAGGTCGGTGTATTTTCATGATGCAGAAAATTCAACAGAGTCTATGCCGTATGCTTATGTGGCATGTAAAAGATTCCTTGAATGCCTGTTTGGCTTGGGTGCTCTCGGCAAAATTAAATTCCAAGAACAAATTCGCAACGTCAGATCTCAAAACCTCTTTGGGGAAGGAAACTGGGTGCCAAAATTATTTGCGACAGCTGGTATCGTCTATATGGTGCTGCATTAAAAAGTGATACCAGCTCCTGGGGAATGTACTAGGTCTGCAATGGTAAAAATGACAATCCGTAGACCCATATATATATAAAAAAAAAAAAGATTCGGAATTGAATAGATTTGCTAAGTTTCACTGATATGTCTCTTCCTTTAGTTATTTTACACTAACGCGGACAGATTCCCCACACAGATCTTGTTTCCTATCTTGAAATTCTATCTTCCCAAAATTTCAGACATTTCCTTTTATTTCAAGAGTCAAAAGAAGCTTCTAATAATGCAAAATGTTTCCCAGTGTGAAATAAAATATATGACACAGAATCAAATGTAAAAAATAATGGTGAAATTTTTCCGTAGAAATTTATAGTGTTTTTCACTCTTTCTACGACTTTTTATCACAATTTTCCCCTTTTAAATGAAAGGAAATAAAAAGTAATTTTTGATGCAGTAGAATGGTTTTTTTTATAATTGTCATTGGAAAACTCAAATGTAAAAGCAAATAATTCCAAATGTGTTTGCTTAACTACAAAAGATGTTCACTTTTTTCATTTTGCATTAGGGTTAACTCCACGGTTTCTACGCCTTATACATACGCATGACATACACTTATAAATAGAAGTTTTCAAAGAATGTAATTAACAAGTAATACTAAAATGTTTCAAAAGCAACGGAGAAAAATATACTGTACACTATATATATATTTTTACTTTAACATTAACTATAATTCTAAATAACAGCGCATAAATGGGTTGATTACATGACAATTACAAGTAAAATATTCTTTCCTAAATTCATTTTATAAGTATAATACTGTTAATATTGAAATTATACACGAAACTGCCGAAATGGTATTTCCTTCGGGACGAATACTAATGCAATTAAAATTAAGCCTTTATCAGAGGAAGAAATGTGTATAAATTAGTTATATATCGTAAGTTAAGATGATTATTTATAGTTTGAACATCAAAAATAATTATCGCACTAAAAATAAATGAACAATGAAATTTAACACTGCGAATAACTATGCGGCAAATGAGAAAACGCAATCGGTGTAAAAGGAGAATTTTACGTGTTAAACATTTAGAAATGATTTTGACACACAATTGTGGAATTTCTTATATCTATAGCTTTTACTTTTTATATACTACCTTATTTGTTAAACAAATTATTAAAAAAATAATTAAAGTTAATATATATTTGTATGTTCATAATTTAATATATGATTTGCGAAATACATTTAGGGTAGTAAGTATGGCAAACGTAAAATCATGTATAGAATTTACTCGCAAATTTAATAAGAACATAGATAAGTAGTATGTAAAAAAATTTATTTGTTTCAAATTTTTTCGGTAATCTGGTTTATATACGTAACTTTAGTTTTTAATGCTTTAATTTTTATCTTTATGTTGGATTTTCGGTCGATAATTTCATTTATGCCAATTTAACAATCGTTTTTATAGTTAGACATTTTTACAATATAAAATTAAGTTTCTCATAAGTAAGTCTTAAAGAAAAAATGGAATACTTTCATTTTTTAAAATGAAAATATAATTATTCATGCAATAAATGTCACAAGAATTAATTATTTTCCTTTATTTGGAGCAATGATCTTCAGTATTTGTAATTATTTACCTTACATCTGAAATAAGTAAATTTTGTAACGTGGAAATCACATATTATTGCCACGGGCAATGTGTGTACATGAACTTTTGAATACATCTAATTTTTGCGCAACTATTTTGTCTGAGCAGAGAAAATTAAAACACACATATTGCCACAATTTCATCTCCTTAAATTATTGAACCGAGTAAAAGAAACTTTGATTCACTGAAATATTATCTCTAACCAATTCAAAAATTATTGATTTAAAAATTATTCTTTAAATATTGGCCATATTTATTGTATTTATTCGAATCTAAACTGTACTTTTTCCCAATGTTATTGCTACTGAAAATCAGGCACGACTTAGAATCGAAGGAGTAAAATTTCATTGGATAAGGGTACATCATACTGACGGTTCAAGCCCTTACAAGTTCATGTACATATTTAAATGTATTTAATATTAGTAAACTAAACAATTATGTTTTTGTCTATTTTAATGAAAAAGTATTAGTTTTCCTTGGAAATGGTATCATTGTTTTACTCACTACTAGAAGGTAAAATGTTAAAAAAAAAACCAACTTTCATTTCTAGAATGCAGTAGAAAAACCTTCACAAAGTAATTTATCGATATAATTATACTTAACCTAGAACTCTAATATAATATAATATATGAACATAGTTATCTTATATGAGCATAATACTCTATTACCAGTACCCGTGTCTAACAAAGAAACGCTTCTCGTATTTCTCAACGATTTCTCGTTTCTAGTACAATTTAACTAAAGATGAAGACGCAACAGCAGAAAAAGGTTAAATATGTATAAGTTTGTTGTAAGCAAAGTATATATATACACACTTTAAAATGCTTCTTTATTTTTTTTTATTTTATTTTTGTAGGCCACATTCTCAGATATTGGCATTTTAGAACATTTTTGGTAAGAACACCATAATAGAATACCAATTAAAATTTTAAACTAAAGGAGTTCTTATGTTACGCCTTACAGAAGAATTAAGAATAGAAACAAAAAAAATTACAACAAAGAAAATATTGATTTTTATAATAAAAGAGCGCCGAGGGAGAAAAATATTGCTTACCTACCTTGTCAGTGGTATTTCTGATGGCAAATGTTTTCGTGCGGACGCTGAACATTTGATCCCTCTTGAACCTTTGCCTCGACATGCTGAGGAATAAAAATGATTCCAAGGGTCACCATGTCCATTCCTCTGATGATGATTCCCTTAACGAGGTGTAACACTTAATCAGGAGCAGTCCGTTCCCGTCAATTGACAGTCAGCGTCGCGAAACTGGAGGTTTTCGCAGAAGGCAATTAGCACCAACCAGGGGTAATTCACAAACCTCAAATGGGCCGAATATGAATTAATCATACACAAAAGGCTACTAGTTGTGAGACTTTAATGTTATTTCTGCAATTTATAATTCTTTAAGTTGTGGGGATACCAATTGGAAATTCGAAAATGCAACATATTTTGTCTTAAAAAAATGGAATCATTTTCATATTTTAAAAAGTAAAAAGGCTCTTTTTTTGAAGTATAGAATTGTTATAATATGCATACGCATATATTTTTTAGTGATTTTCATTATACTGTTAATAGAATAAAGAAAACATTATTTGCAGAGAAAATTTATTATAATATTACTGAAATGATTAAACGTAAATAAAAATGTTAATCCATATTGTAGAATAAGATAAAAATTCGAACTTTTTACTCAGCATAAAAATGTCTCGGAATTTTCTTTCAAAATATAATTAGAAGGTTATGGAAATTGGCTGTAGTTACAGCCTGAGTAGCTAAATTTATAATACAAAGAGCATTAATGAAAATTAAATGCCTGACAGAGTTTAAAAAAGTATGGAAAAAGTCAAATATTTTTGAAAAGGCATTACATCACGTAATGTAAAATCATAAAATGAAATAATATAAGTAGTATGTATTTATAAAAAAACATATGTAGTATCATTGTAATGCAGTACAATCAGATATTTAAGATTTTTATGTCCTTTTGGAATGATTTTCAGCCCTTAAGCGAAACATAATCGCTGTATTTTTATAGATTCATTGTTTTCCAAAATATATTTATTTTACAAGGGCATGCTTTTTTCGGTAATATAAAATTTAAAATTGTTTCAATTATCTTTCCTTTATATTTGCCCCCAGGATCCTCTAGCTGTCTTTCTCTATATTTGCAGTTCTCTTTGTCAGTCTTTCCTCCTTTCACTCCTTTCTTACAGGTGAGGCATCAGAAAGTTTTAATCCTTATTGAAATTTAAATCTACCCCATCATACTTAAAAATTTAACCTGGATCCAAGATTCCAGCTATATCGTAAATTAAGAAGTGTTTCGTACGTTAACGAGATGTATAAATTTGCCTCTTTTTCAAAATGTATTCAGCTTCTTATTAAAAGATTTTCCATTACTTTAACTCAGTGCTTCTCAAACGTTCAATACTTGCGACCCAATTTTCAATTTAATTTTCATCCCCCATACAATAATAATGTATTGAAAACAATAATAATATACTTTGACACTGAAACAACAATACAACTTTAATCATAAACCAGTGATGCACACAAGGGGTGTCCTAGGGGTCCAGACCCCCAAAACCCTTGATTTTTTTCCAGATTGATTATAATTTTAAGTATATAATACGTAAAATTTAATTAAATATTTATTTTTAATGATTAATTTTATTAATTAATACTAATTATTTATTCAATAATTAGTTTTTTACTGTTTTTTGTTCCCAAAAATCGACAAAATCAAAAGGAGCATGATACAAGAATGGTGGACTTTCGACCCTGGACCGCCTCCCTTGGAAAATTTTTTGTGCACTACTGTGTGTGTTATAAATCATACATTTTATCAACATAAATATTACATTTTGTATATAATTTTATATATGACAAGTTCATGGCTGCACTGGTAATTATTAAACTTATTCTTAATTTTATAATGAGAAATTAATTATCACATAGATTGTGCAGTACTGATACATTTAGAAGTGTATTCTATCAGTGTAAATGTGTGTATTTTGTCTTTATGATGTCAGAATGTATTTTGTTTTGCTTCTTTTCCATAAATGAATAATTTTTTTTAAAAGTTACCTTTTGTTTTCTACTTTTTGATATGCTCGCGCCTCCTACGTAGGGTTATTAAGCCCCTCTAAAGTGGCGCCCCACAGTTGAGAAACGCTGATTTAACGGATTCCAGTTTTCCTAAGAATATCAGTGTTTTCTGTAGTATTACATTATTACTCACATTTATATACCATGTTTTTTTAAATAAAACTGTATCAGTATATTTTTCAAATAAGTATTCCATATTTATACTCACATACACATGCGAATGAAAGTATGCACATATATATATATACACATACATACATGTATGCATGTATAAAAAAGGAAAATGTTTCAAAAAATTCCAATTTTTTTTTAAAGGGCTCAAATAATTTTTCAGAAGAACTTAAGCACAGAAAAATCTTTAGTATTCATATTGAAGAAATTTCATGAAACGTTGCAAATATTTCTCGAGATCTTCGGTATTTTTAGAAAAAGTGGTGGCTTTTCGAAGTGATGTGTAATAGTTTCAGAAAAAATCACCAGTATCTTCAACATTTTTTTTAGATATTTATGAAACAGCTTCTGTATATTTAAAAAGGTATTCGTTACTTTCTAAAAAAGTTTTGGATCTGAAAAGAAAGGGGATGAAATATTGTAATACACATGCTGAATAAAAATTCAAAAAATTACTATTGTACCTAGTTTTTCAATATTTATTAAAGCGAATGGCAGAAAATGCTATATATAATTATTCAATATTAAAAATTGAAAATAGCTTAGAAAGACTTAAAAAGTGATGTGAGTTCTACTGAATATGACACCCTTCCAACTTTATCTAAATCATTTAGCAATGTTCATATATACTGGGTAATGCTTCTCGGCGCAAATATTTTAGTAAGAATTTATACTCTCAATCTTAATGTTTACAGAAAGGAGCTATGTTAATACATACATAACTTAATGCGCTGCTTTTATATACTGTATATGTTTTAAAAAATAATTTTCTTATTTTATTCTGTCAGAGATTTTCTTAACAGTTTTTCACAACAAATAAAATACAATTAGTATTAATTTTTACTCAATCTTTTTAATTAAAGAAATTAAATACATTTATAAACGAAAATGAAAAAATATCCGTTGAACTTATTTAGCTCTATTAATTTATTTTAGTTCAATTTATTGCAATGCTTAAATATCATTTTTTTAAAAAGGAATAATTAGAGAATCAAACAGGTTTGTTGTGAATAAATATTTACTATTTACTTATTAAGAATAAAATTAAGTCAGCAAATATTTTGTGATATTTAGAGGAAAACAGTAACAGAAAAATGTTTAAGAAATCAGTTTTTGTAACTAAATATAAATGCAATTAAATTTTCTATGCCAATGGGTTTTCTTATATATATTACAATTTTTTTTTTTTTAATAATTTTCTTTTTCCTTTACTAAACTTTTTGACAGACTTTTCCCTTTGAAAAGGAAATGCAAAAGACAAATATTTTTTGAAAATATTAAAATAATAGGATAAATTATTTATTGGTATAATAATTTAACCTAATATTATGTCAATACATAATTGGCAACATTAGGTATGCTTAGCCATTTGATGTAATTTTTATCAAATGATTTTTTACGATGCTTCTGAATCCGCCTTTAAACTATTATTTTAGTAAATTTGATTACTGACAGTTCAACTTCTACAGCATAATTTATTGTTTGATGTTAATGTGATGCACTCGTATGAAAATAAACAAAAATTAAATTAACTAAATATGAGTTTGAAACACATGTTCCCACAATAAACTTGTAATTAGTTTTTTCCCTTTATTGTTCCACTTATGCTTTTTAAAATTATTTTTATTTGGCTATGTATTACTTCAAAAAATGAATTATATTTTAGTAATGTAAGTGCTGTGCTAAAAATTGAAAAAGAACTTTATTAATTATCAAAATGCTTGGTATATAGTATTTTTGGTATAAAAATAATTTTCTTCATTAAAAATTCGTTTATTTTCAAAAACTTTGATGAGTTTTCAATAAATCTACTTATGCATGTTCTTAAATTTTTTTACTTTATGTGAGATATTTCCTTTTAAAAATTGATTTTTTTTTTTAATCCTATGAAATTACTCTGAAGAAAACTCTCTCTCTCTCTCTCTATATATATATATATGTAGTTGCAACTAGAGATGTCAAAACGGATTAAATGCCTTTTTCTTCCCTATTTTCAATATTTAATAAATTAAAAGTGTTATCTTTATTTTCAGCTATTAAACCTACAAAAGGTAAAAAAAAAACCCTTAAATCAAATTTCAGGTTTAAAAGAATTTTGTGCAAATTTTGGATAAAATGACTATCTGTAAAAAGTAAAATTTTATATAACATGTGTTTGTTGAAGATTATGTTATATTATAATCTGGATAAAACAGACAATTAACATTTCCTTTTTTTAAAGTATTTCTCTAAAAATACATACGATTCTTTTGATACATATACTTCCGATTGGCATGCATGTATGTAACTAGTGACTTTGCTTAGATTGATAAAACTTAACTAATATATATGAAACAAAGAGTACAGAAATTCTCAAAATTGACAAAAGTAAAATTAATAAAAACGCATTCAAATGCCAGAAATCTCTTTCAAATATAAAAATATATATAATCTACTGATTTAATCTACTGACACACTGTTTTTTCAGATTTGTGAGAACAAACACACGCTCACGATGAAAAATTTATAAAAGGTAACTAGAATTCATTTCATTAAAAATGGATTATTAACCTCACTTCTGAAGAAATTACTAATTAAAGACAAACATGTATTTATGAGGTGATTTAGACCATTCTATTTTGACAAGGGAAGAAACCATAGTAAATAATATTTAAATTCATATTTATTTGATTTTGACTCACGAGATATCACATGATTGATAGAATATGACTCTTTTATAAATATTACGGGTCTTGAGCATATATCAGGTTGCTTTCAACAACTTAAAATGAAATGAAATTAAATAATTTATAACAAAAGGTTTTCACCTTCTCTCAGATTTCTAAAGCTTAATGTATGATATTGTTTTATCTAGGACAGGGTCGACAAACTGCGTCTTGGGAGCCACATGTGGTTCTTTTCAAAAATGGTTGCGGATCTTCAAACTCATTCCTATATGTATTAATAAAAAATTATTATCTCTACTAAAAATCACTGTTTCCTCTTTTATTTTTCTTTTATATTTATATATTGAAATATTTATATTTTTAAGCATTTGATTGCTCAAGACTTGTTGCTTCTGTATTAAAATATTTTCCATCAACAAATTTTGTTGATAATTAGTGAAAATATTAGAACATGCATGGATAATTTTATAGGTTACATATATTTGGCAACTGAAAGTCTTCCCAATCTTTACGTATAATGATAAGTAAAGCAAATTTTAACTATCGGTGTGTAAACATATGAAATTACAAAATATTGCACTTTCATTGCTATGGGTATCGCAATTTTTTCATGCAGCTTAAAGTTTAGCTTTGAACATTGATATTTTCCAGTTGGTTACTCTTATGCTGAAACAAAAATAAGAATGACATCGATAATTATTAGTTTTTGACGGAGTGGAAAATATCATTGTGCATGTAAAATTTTATTTAAGTAATAATAGATTCTAAAAGATATTTAGATCATAAAATATTTACAGACAAGATTTACAAGTTAAGACAGTGATCATAGTCTAAGTTTTTACAATAGCGAATCCCTGGTCGTAAGCCCTAGGGCTAATAAAAAAGCATGTCATCCTACAGGTGCAGCAAGTAGAAGGATGCCAAGCATGGCATTGTATAAGCAAAATAGAATCTCGTTACTTATCAACTGTCTTTATCACGACCATTATTGGAAGGCTACCCTAACCCCTCCTAGGTGCGCATGCGTTATCATATAAATGGGTCTTAGTTATTTTGTTTCACTGTGAAACAATTTTGTTCTTCTCTCTCGAAAGTCTAGAGCAGAGGTTCCCAAACTTTTTTGTCTCATTGACCCCTTGCCATGTTTTTCGGTTTCGGGTAGACCCCTGCTTACCTTATATTGAATGTTTGCCAATTTATCAACTTAAATGTCTTTTTGCTGCTGGTACTACTCTACTTACTTTAAAAGAATTAAGTTTCTAACTGTAGCGAAGTATAGCGTTTAAAACTTAAGAAGCACATGTTAATGAATTAAATTTAAATTAAAATAAGTTAATTTAATACATAAAACAACTGTTACATAAAATAACTGAACAGCAAACAAATGTTTTTAATGAGAAGGATGAATGTGGTGCTTCAAAAACAAATTTTCAATATTTAATATCAATCTAGTCAGGTTTAACCCTAAATCTCCTTTGTTAGTAACAGTCTCCCCTCCCCCACACAAGCTCACTCTTTTTTTGAATTAGCAAACTCACTGAAACTTCCTATCACTAGGAAAAGCAATTAAAACTTTTCATGATACTCCATAATACGCGACAAATAAGAGATATGTCTTTTTATAGCTAAAATTGCTGGCATCTGTTTCTAAACTTTAGTTTAAGATCATTAGTTTCTATTCTGATCAGGTCCTATTGTAATATGACATTTTTTCCCTCAATTTAACTATATGAATTCTCTCATTGTCTACTGTTGCATTATAAAAAAAAGCGATTTCAAACCTAGTTTCAAAATCTGATTAAAGGGCATTCAAATGTTGAACGTTAAATATCCAGACAGATTCTCTGCGACAAATTGAGAAAACTCGCGAAGTTTTATATTATATTTCTTTAATTTAATTCTGGAAAAAAATGCTGAAATGGTCCTTGTCTTAATAAAATATATGCTGTCATCTAGTAACCACAAATTAACCTCACTAAATTTAGTAAATAAGTCAGTTAAATTGGTAAAATCTGGTTTCCATTAAATCAAATTCTTTTTTTAAAGGTTAAAGTCATGATCTAGTTTGATGAGAACCACTATTACATAGACCCCCATTTACACCTCATAGACCCCCAAATTATTTTTTCGCTGGCGTGGATCCTTTGCAGGTCGTCATAGACCCCAGGGGATCTATATAGACCACTTTGGGAACCACTGGTCTAGAGTAAATTTTGAAGGAAACACCAGCAGTTCTTACATATTTGCACAATTAGGGAATCTAAGTGGTTTTTGAATTACATCGGAAAAAAATTTCAATGGTGACATTGCTAAGAAACGTTTCAATCTAGAAATACTGCTTAGAACAATGCATGAGTGAGTGAGTGTTTATTAACGTCGCACTTAAAGTAATACGAAAACTATTGGGGAATGACCTCGCAATTTTGAACTGTGGTTAAGCAACGAGGACGACATCTGAACCGGGACCTTACTCTCATAACATCCACAACTCGCCATCGTGAGGATTTTGGACCTAAACATATTTAATGTGCATCAGTCCCTCTACAAGTTGATTTTGAACAATGAAAACTGATCTTTTTGATTGCAAGATATGCGATTGGCTACTCATGAGTTTGAGCTCTGATTTCCTCAGATTATTGGGTAGAACAATGAAAGATCTATGACACATTAAACTAAGCTAGATTTGAAAGCTCTCTTGCTGCTTAAAGTAGGTTTTTTTTAGGGATGTAGCAATTAAATTACCTTCATCTATTAACCTTGATTCAAAATTTAGTGTTCCGTAGCCTATAGATCGTTAGTATGACTAACTCAGCGTTTTCAAATTGTGGGGCGCCCCCCTAGGGGACGTGATAACTCCACAAGGGGGGCGCGAGGATATTAAACAGTCGAAGACAAAAGATTATTTAAAAAAATTATTACTTTGCTCAAAGTAAACAAACAAAATACATTCTGGCATAATAAAAAATAAAATACACATTTATGATAATATAATACACTTATAAATGTATCAGTACTTCACAATGTATTTTATAAGTAATTGAACAATATATTAAGTTAAGAGCAGGTTTAATAATTACCAGTGACTCCATGGGCTTGTCATATATAAAATTATATACAAAAATTAACACTTTTCTTGATAATTTGTACGGTTTATAATTAATCCCTTAACTGCCGAGATTAAAAGTTATACGGTTCACTCCCCAATGCCACTGTTTTTTCATGTAGGGGAGCGTATGAGATGTATTGGAGGAGGTAGGGGGGGATAAAAGAGGAATAAAAAAGTGAATCCTCTGAAATACGTAAATCCTTCGCAAACACTGTCAAGTTAATTTTAATGCATTACAAAGCTAAGCTTTCTGAATAATTCTATGGCTAGAAGTTCACAGAAAAGATCGTACTTCGGAAAGACGTATATATACGTCCGGATCAATTAATACATTGGCTGAACAAGACGTTTATATACGTCGGTGGGACTTGAGGCTAAAGTCGTATTGTAGCTTGAGCATCAAAGCATAGTATTACTGAATTCAATATATTGTTATAGTATGGAGAAAGGGGGGCGCGATGGAGATTATGACTAAAAATTGGGTCGCAAGAATCGAAAGTTTGAGAAGCACTGGACTAACTAAAATGTAAATAAACAAATCTAAATATTACTCCTTTTCGTTAAGAAAGACCAGATATGGAAAATAATTAGGTGCACAAGCATTTAAATAAATGTTTTATGTTTGTGTTTTGTACAATATTTTCCTTTTTATTTTTAAATTTATCGGATATAATATACATTGCATAACATGCGACAAGGCAAAAACAAGAGGAATTTAATAATGAGTGCTATCACATAAATGAGCATCCGGTCTTTGCAATGAAACATTAATGAGTGATGCACAATTCGGTAATATCAAAGGCACGAGCTCATTTGTGACGTCACGTAATGACTTTAATTTGCGCCCCACCGTCTTCATTCAACAAGGACATTAGATAATTTGTTATAGGGCCACTACTATTAAGCTTCTTGCTACTAGACACAATTAAATAGATACGTCGTACACGAACAGAAAAACAACTCTACTGGTAGAGCTTGCATGTTGAGAGTCCAATGTCAAACACATCTTCTTCATTAATAATTTTAGAACAAACCTAATCTTCTATTAAGCTTATTAAGGTAACCTTATGTTTTCTTGATAGTTAGTTTAGTTTTAAAAAGTATAATTACAATTAAAAATAAAAAGAGTATGAATTATAAGTTATTTTATTTATTAAAAGATTTTGTGTGTGCTGCAACTAAAATAAGTTAGAAAAAACTTCAATATTTTGATATTTTAATAATGTGATATTTCAATGTGTAATACTATTACACACTGAATATATGTCAACATTAATTGTTTCATTATATATAAAATAAGCAAATGGGGGTATTTATAAAAGACTTTCAAGTAGCAAGCAATACTTTCATATATGTTATGTTTCTTATCAAATTTGTTCATTTTTAAAATATGAAGCATTCGATAAATGATGCTGATTATGCTAAATGATTTTTTTATAAAAAAAATTCTTTTTTTTCGAAAAAGCATTTTTTGGGTTTATGTCCTGCTCTTAAAATACTAAGCCAAATCAGTATTAACAAGTAATAAAAAAAAATTAAGTCCATTCTTACTTCGAATGCATGAATAGAAAGTATTTTATTAACGATTGAAAATTTGAATAAGATATATATAAATAAATATATATATAGAGAGAGAGTGAACTAAAAGTAGGGATTAAAAAAAGAGAATGATTTGTCTGCATTGTTGTAACAATGCACACCCGATTTGGCTGAAAAACAGGTTTTCGACGCCAACTTTTTGTCTTTGTTTTGTTACATTGTTACAACAATAGAGACGAATCTAAGTTGGCATCAAAATCCAGTAATTAATTTAATTAAATTTAATTAATGAATTAATATTTGAAAAAAAACTGTATTAACATCAAATGTCATCCTCTACAAGTTTAAAAAAATTGATTTCAACTTGATTGGATGAATAGAAAGTATTTTATTAACGAATGAAAACTTGAACAAGATAAATATATAGAGAGAGTGAGCTAATATTAGGAACAGAAAAAGTGAATTTTTTTCTTGCGCAAATTAGCTTTTGACAAATACTTTTTAAAAATTCTCAATTATTTATTTTATGGTAAAATTTCTGAATTGAATCTTTTCTTCCCTTGGGGAGAATGATACATATTTATGCTTCCTTTCTCGACTCTTATTCAGTTTACATACTCTTAAGAAGAATACCGAAAAAGAAAACCCAATTAGGCATTCTCGTTCTGAAGTTCTCTTTTTCCAAACAGAAGCCCCTCGGGCTAATGTCAGAGCAAAATGACTGCTTCACTGATAAACTACGATTCCCACGTTAAGGGCCAATGAGAAGTAATTTGCTATTGCTTCCCGTTTCGATAATTACTACTCCATGACCCTAGCTTCTGAATGTTGTTACTGTGGTTTTGCCTTAAGATTATCACGTAATGTCATCTTTTTGGTTTTGAGATATAGTGACAGTTTTTGGGCTTGCTCTTTTCCTATGGAGCCTTTGTCGCAATCTCAGAATCTCACAATCAGTCAATCACTTTGTGACTGGTCGGAACTATTTCGCTGCTACTCAATTCGAACAAAAATTATTTTACGGCAAGACGCTTCCTCTATAAGACGAAGTGTATTTTCATTTCTTTTTCTGATTTAATTTTGAAATTTTTATTTTTAAATAATTATTTTTATTGTTTGTGATATATTTTTTATATAACTCCCTTTCTTTTCAAATATTGCAATCGTTATCTAGAGTGCCTGAAGCACTTGAAATCTGTTGAATGAGTGAATATTAGCGTCGCACTGTTCAGCTACACGAGGGCTTTTGGCGAGGGACCTCGTCATTTTGAGCCCTGGTCAAGTGACGAGGACAACACCTGAGCTGGCACCCTCATTTCCTAACTACCACGCCAGATTAACGGGAAGACGTTTGAGCTCTCGACTTGAAATCTGTTGAGGCTCGTTCCTTGCGATGACGTGTTGTGGAAGTTTGGAAAGCTGGCATCAGAGCTCGGGTTTCGTCCTCGTCACTTGACCGAGGCTCCGAATTACGAAGTCCGTTTCCAGCAGTCCTAGCGTAGCTTCACAGTTAGACGATAATATAAAAATAAATCAAATATAGAAACAACTCACCACAAACTGATTTTGAATGCAGTTCTTACTTCATTTCTATGAAATGGACATGAGATATGAACAAAGACTCCGAATCTTAAATGTCAAGTAAGAGAGAATCTCCTCTGACTATAATAATAATAAAATTAATAGCAATCAATATTTTTTCATCCAATCCCATTTGATAACTGTGCAATTTCACGATATAATTATATAGTTTAACAGGCTCTATACGAATAATAAGAAATTTTTTTTTTTTTGTTTTAGCCCGCGATCACTCGCACGGGGTGTTCTGTACACCTCAGCAACAAAGAAATCCTCCCAGGATTCTAAAAAGAATGCGCAGATCCACGATTTTTTCTGTAGCTGCACATTTTAGGTCATTGGACCTTCAGGCCTGATGCAATCCCTCCTTCTCGAACGATTGGAATGTACTGACCTTCAAAAGTTTATCTGGGGGCTGAGAACTCCCGCGAGAAGTTGAGCATTTGTATACAGTCTGCTCTGAATGTTTGGAAAATGATGAAAATATTATTTTTCTATATATATATACTTTCTGCTATCATTATCTCATTAATTATAAAGTATATTTATTACTGGTATATACGTTTTATATATATATATACTGGTTCATGAAAAAATATAAAATTATGTGTTTTAGAATGAAAGTTTTGTATGTTTAGTTTAAATTAATGTGTTAGAGTTCATTTGTATGCAATAAATTTAATAAATTTATTTGTTTAATACAAAAAACATCTTGTAATTTATAAATATGTATCATAATGACTTAATTTTATTTTCTTAATTAAATTCCCCGTGTTAAAAGTTTGGGGTGTTCTCTACACCCCGCGAGTAACGACGGTAGCAAAAACAGGCGCGAGTGTGACGGCGGGTTAAATTGCTTCAAGCGTGGTAAAGAGTTTGGTTTACTAAGAAGCATGTTTGGCATTTGTTTGTAGAGTTTGATTGTCATGTAGTGTATTTTAATCACCACTGTGTTTGTTGTTGAAGAATTTTTTGATTAGGTATGGCAATGCTTCTCAAACTTTCAATATTTGCGACTCAATTTTCAATCATAGATTTTATTGCACCCCCTCCCCCATACGATAATAATATATTGAAAAGAGTAATAATGTACAATACTTTGACTCTAAGGCAGTATTACGCGACCTTAATTATAAACCATACAAATTCTCAAGATAAATATTAAATTTTGTATATAATAAGCTCATGGAAAAATCACTAGTAACTATTAAATTTGCTCTTAACTTAGTATTCATAAATGAATTATCAAACACACTCTAAAGTTCTGATATATTTATAAGTATAGTATATCAGATTAAATGTGTATTTTATTTCTTTATTGTATCAGAATATACTTTTTTTATAATCTTTTATTTTCAAATTCTCCATATGCTCGCGCCCTCGCGTAGGGTTATCAAGCCCTCGGGGGGTGCACCCCACGGTTTGAGAAACGCTGGAGTATGGGATAAAATTTATTTACCACAGATAATCCCAATTTTAGTAAAATGAACTTCACTTTACTTCGTAAAATATTGTGATGTCATAAAAACCAATAGGTATTAATTAACTAAACACTTTGAGGTACGTTTCTTTTTAATTTTATTGAAGTACCTTAACATATTTTCTTATTGGATAGATGTCAATTTCTTTTTTTTTTTTGCATAACGATTGACTTTTTCTACTATTACTTCAACATCTGGCGAAAAAGTATATAGTCCTGAAAATTTTTTTTTTAATTACCATTATTATTAAAATTTATGTACAATTACTTTTTGATTTTTACACATGTAATACAGTGCTTCTCAAAGTTTCAATATTCGCGACCCAATATTCAATCATAATTTTCATCGCGCCCTCCTCATACAATAACAATGTATTGAATTCAATACTATACTTTTATGCTAAAAATACGAAGCGACTTGCACCTTTTAAGTGCCAACGACGTATATAAACATCTCACTCAGCGAAAGGGTTAATTTCCCCTTGACTTACATAAACGTCTTTTCAAAGTACGATATTTCTGTGCACTGCTATTCATAAAATTATTTCGAAGGCTTTGGAATGTTTGCGAAGGGTTTACTTATTTCAGATTATTTGCTACTTCATTCCTCCCTCCTCCCAATACATCACATAGCACACCTACGTGGAAAACGGCTGACCTTGGGAAGCGAATGGCGTAAATTTTAACCGGCAGTTAAGAGAGATTTATTGTAAACCATACAAATGATCAAGAGATAAGCGTTAATTTTTTTATATAATTTTATATGTGACAATCCCATGGGGTCACTGGTAATTATTAAACTTGTTCTTAACTTAGTATTCTTAAATTAGTAATAAAATACATTGTGTTGCACTGATACATTTACAAGTGTAATATATCAGTGTAAATGTGTATTTTATTCTTTATTATGTCAGAATGATTTTTGTTTGTTTACTTTCAGTAAATTAATATCTTTTTAAAATAATCTTTTGTTTTCGACTTTTCAATAAGCTCGCGCCCCCTTCGAGGAGTTGTCACACCCCGTAAGGGGGGCACGCCCCACAGTTTGAGAAACGCTGATGTAATATTATATATACTTATAACGAAGAAAAAAATCATGCTACACCATTAGGAGTAAGAGAGGACGACTTTATACCCCAACGTTTCTTCTACTGAAACTTAGCATTTTCATGGGTTATGCTCTGCCTCCATTCCACAAAACCTTTTATGGAAGCCAAGTTCACGAATCCATAAAATAACCATAATAATAAATCCCGCATTTATGCGAGTATTTTATGTACTAGTTAATTATTTTTTGTATAAACAGACGTCAAAAGTCTTTCAGCTACTCGTCATAAATAATGTTTTCTTTTATTACTGGAACCCAATAGACGGTGCAAACAAAATTCTACCCGTCACAGTTTGCGTGACACAAAAAAACAAAACGTCAAACTCTCACAATAATAAAAAAAAATAGCCCAAAAGCACATCTACTTATCTCAACTACCTGGTGGCCAATCCACAATACCCTAACAACCAATCAAAAATCGAGACAGGTATAACGAACGAAGGGTGGGCCACTCTTTCTCGATAAAGCGACAGGAAACTGTGATACCAACCACCTCCCTCCCCCATTCCTAATGCTTAAAATGAGCACATCCAGGATGAGTGAACAGTGATTATGCGAAAATATTTCTAATTTCCGCGCTTGTGATTCTGAGGCCTAGCGATAAGGAGAGTTCGTGTTACGAATCGGAAAACTTAGGCCGTGTATTAAAAAGCACCCTTAGCTCCAAGCTATGAAATACGACCGCAGCTGAGGCTTGTCAATACGACCCTCGGGGAGGCTGCGTGTAAGAGGAGAACATGCCATGACTCTATTTTATGAAAGCACCCTCTGCATGTGCACACCGTTTTTATGAGAGAATTTCTTAGTATTGTATTTCACATTAGACATTAGTATTTAAATAGAACCATTGTAACTTACTTTATAGTATGAAAATAAAACCATGTTCTCCTTGTGCATTAATATTAATGATAGGTACCGGAGAAAAATATGTGTAAAATAAATAAACTGGCAACTACGTCATATAATTCCTTTAAGGTATCCGACTATGTTCGGAACAGTGATTTTAAAAAAGTGCATAAATGGATAATTTTCATGATATTTAGTGTCATTTAGATTAGAATACATGTATACAATTGTTTTAAGGACATTGTGACAAAAAAAAAATTATTTAAATACAATATTTTGGCAAAAAATTAACTTAGAATAACCTTTTTTCCAAATGCTCTCCTTTTGTGAAAAATGATTATATTATAATAATATTTTGCCTGTACATAGCTCAGACCTTTGTACAGAGGCTCAACTACGATTTTGAAAAATTCACATTATTTTCAGAGTTACGACCCATTGAAATAATTATCGGCATTTTTTTCTTAAAATTTCTCCCCTCTGTTGTCGTAAAACATGGATAAACCCACTTCTAAGTTATATATTTCAAAAATTCTAGTTGAGCCTCTGTACAGAGATCTGAGCTATATACAGGCAAAATATTACTATAATAGAAGCATTTTTCATAAAAGGAGAACATTTTGAAAAAAGGTTATTCTAAGTTAATTTTTTGCCGAAATATTGTATTTAAATAATTTTTTTCGTCAAAATGTCCTTATAAAACAATTTTATACATGTATTCTAATCTAAGTGACACTAAATATCATAAATATTATCCATTTATACGCTTTTGCAAAAGCACGGTTCCGAACGTAGTCGGATACCTTAAGAAATGAAGGAAATTAAAATGCAGCTCCAAGTAAAAATCAAAATAAAAGAAACTATTCATGTTTTTTTTAGTCCCCCCCCCTTTAGCAATTTTCTGTATCATTTTTAGTTCAATTCAATAAATACTTGACTTACCATTAATTATTCTTAATTTATAAATATCTCATTCGAAACCGTTTTGTGACATTCCATTATAAAATTATATAAATTTGTGAGTTATATTCGATTATCCTTACAATTCGATTTACCTAAATTACATTACTTTTAGTGTTATCTAAATATTATTATTCTTCATACTGCTCATATAACTATTTCGATTGATGTTTATAATGTATTATAAAAATTACGAGTCTCCTAGCTTTTGCATTTCAAAATAAAATTAGCTTAAAGTACAAAAGGAACTAATATGCAAACAAATATGTTGTAGAAAAAATACTGCTAAAACGTGGAAGATAACTCTACGAACAAAATAATTGGCCCAATAATTGGTATTTGTAAGGAACCGAAGTATACTGGTTTGCGTTAGTTTTTGTCACACATTAAAAAAAAAAGTCATATTACAAGAGGAACTGATCAGAATAAGAAGTAACGGAGATCTTAAAGCAAAGTTTAGAAACAGATGTCAGCAATTTTGACTTTAAAGAGACATACCTGTTATTTAATCACGAATTATGGAGTACTACGAGAAAGTTTTAATTGCTTTTCCTAGTTAGAAGGAGTTTCAGCGTTGTTGTTGGCTGGTCACTACTAACCGAGGAAATTAAGGGTTAAACTTTATAAGATTGATAACAAATGTTGAAAATTTGTTATTGAAGCACCAAATTTATCCCTATCATTATAAACATTAGTTTATTAATCATGTACTTTAAGTATCACTTGAATTTTAAATTAATTAACACATGTGTTTCTTAAGCTTTAAACTCTATATTTTACTACAGATAAAAATTTTAATCTTTTAAAGTAAGTAGTTCTGTACTAGCTGTTATAAACACATTTAAGTTGATAAATTTGCAAAAATTCAATATTATGTAAGCAGG
>BMAV01014025.1:289820-322405 GCA_019973955.1 Trichonephila inaurata madagascariensis
CTTATTAAATGTAATCTCGCAATAACATGCCTTTAAAAATAAATTATATAAAGAACATTATTTGAATTTTCTTTCTGCATTTATACATTTTAATGACTTAGTCTTGGTTTGGTTTTATTAACATTTTAATACAGCAATCTAAATGCTGTTGGCGCGATGCATCTCACAGTGTGTAATTATCTTCAGATAAAGAAGGCAACGCCACAGTAGTACGGAGTGGGCTCAATTTAATGTTTAAAAGATCCACTTATTTTGTTTGCAAATATCTTAAATTTTTAATTTAAGATATATTTATTTTCAATTATTAAATTTGAGATTTTTACTGTCAAACCTATATTTTTCTACGGCTCTTTTGTGTGAGATTTTTTCTGTGTGTGATTTTTACTATAATTTGTGAAAAATTATTTGTTACAAGTGTTTATGAAATTTCTGAATATTTTTCAGGAGTCTGAAAGCGAGAATATTTTTTTTTGTGGTCCCTATCTACCACACAAAAACAGGACTGACTGTATTTTTCTTCCTTTTTTTATATATTTTATTTTATTTATTTATTTATTTTGTATTACAAGAAATGATATTACTCAAAGGTATTTTTAATTCAGTGTCATTAAAATATTGAAGTAAACTTTGCTTTAGTTTTCAAATTTTCTCTACAAATGGTAAAAAAAAATTCTTCACATTCATGAGATTATTCAAAAGTACCTTAAAAACGCATTTAGAATGATTAAAAACTAGCTCCTTTGCTATAATATGTAATTTGAAATTCTCACGTAGTATTACTTTCTTAAGAAATACTTTAATTTTCCTTTAAATGGAATTGGATAACTAAAAAATTAAAATAAGTTTTAAAGAAATTAGTATTAAAAAAAGAAACAATACATAAAAATTCCAAATACTAAGAACTAAATATTTTCTGCTACAATATACCATAGCATCTACACTTATTTCCAACGAAAAAACTTTAAAATTATGGAAAAATGTTATAAAACTTAATGAATACAGAGCAGTGATTGACGATATCTAAATAAAAACTATGAATTATCTCCGTTTCACGCAGTTTTTTTTATACTTTTCCTGTTTTTGAAGTATTTGAGCACTTAATAGCATTTAGGTCAACTAGAGATAACTAGCAAAATGTTAAGAAAAGCTGAAAAAAACTACTAAATGATAATGGAGGTGTCGGCCAGACTCCTTTATCTTAATGCATTCTTCCCGAGTATTTGCCAACATGACAAAAATTCCGGTCCTATCTTCCTACGCTGCTTTTCCCATCATTCTCCGTTCATTAGCAGCTTATCCTAAAAAAAACTTCTGTTCTCTTCTTCATCAACAGGAGAGACACTTTATCAATCGAAAGACATGGCATTTAAATATGTTTGGGAAAAGGGCCGTTGAACTCGAGTATCATTGTACTATCGCTTCCAAAATTCAAGGGGTGCTCCTAGAAGTTATGCTCTAATTCAAATAGAGCATATTTCCGTTTTCGATTAGACATGATGATGAAATATTAAAATATATAAATAAAAAAGAAGGCAGTTTTTTTTTTTCATTAAAAATTAGGATAATGGGAGGAATTCAATACAGACGATAATATGACAATTTTAGAAAGATTTCACAGACATATATTTTTCATATTAAAGAGATTACGTTAGCGCTATGTTTCTCAAACTGTGAGGCGCGGCCCCCTAGGGGAGCGTGATAACCCTACAAGGAGGGGGGGGCGAGTATATCGAAAAGTCGAAAACAAAAGATTATTTTAAGAAATTTTTAATTTACTAAAAGGAAACAAACAAAATACAATCAGACATAATAAAAAATGAAATACACATTTACACTGATATAATACACTTATAAATGTATCACTACTGCACAGCTGTTTCATAATTAATTTAACAGCTAAGAACAAGCTTAATAATTGCCAATGACCCTATCAGCATGTCATAAAATTTTATACAAAATGTAATATTTTGATAATTTGTACGGTTTATAATTAAAGTGGTATTGTAACTTTACGTCAAAGCACATTATTATTGAATTGAATTCAAAGATATTGCATGGAGGGGAGCGCAATGAAAATTATGACTGAAAATTGGGGCACAAGTATAGAAAGTTTGAGAAGCACTGATTTAACAATACTAAGTAAAGAACAAGTTCATTAATTACTAGTGACCCCATGGGCTTGTCATGCATTCCTATATTGCATTCCAAAGTCTTCGGAATAATTTTATGTGTAACAGTGCACAGAAAAGATCGTACTTCTGTAAGACGTATATATACGTCCAAGCATTTAACGCACCAGTTGAGCGAGACGCATATATACGCCTGTAACATTTTGGATGTTTAAGTCGTATTGTAGCTTTAGCGTCAACGTATAGAGTTATAGAATTCAATGTATTGTTATTTTATGGAGGGGGGTGTAATGAAATTTATGATTGTATGTTGGGTCGCAAATATTGAACGTTTGAGAAACACTGCGTTAGCGGTTTAAAAAAACATTTGTGCCATTATCTGGGTAGATTGTGTTTCAAATGTAGAAATTAGACTCTTTTAATTAAAAGGAAAATGGTCATATCTCTCAACCTCATACAATAATTAATGAAAAAAATGATTTTTCATGGGTTTTAGTGGATGTGAAAAATTTGGTTTTGTATATTTCAATAGAACAGAACTTCTCAAAGTTTTTTTTTGTTCGGTGCATTTCTTAATTAAAAATTTTTTTTCCTCCTCTCTCTCTTCTACTCCTTAATTGTAACTAAAATTTTAAAGAACACCATTGCTCCTAAGACTTGGTCATATAAATTTTTTTTTATTGATGTAGTAGTTTGGATGTGGTAATAATTTACATATATAATAAAACAGAAGCCCAGTGGCTGAGTGGTTAGTTCATCGCGCTTCTACATCACAGGTCTGAGGTTCAAATCCCGGGCTGAGCAAGGTTGACTCAGCCTTTCATCCTTTCAATGGGTCGATAAAATGAGTACCAAGCTTGCTTGGGAAATTAACACTGGGGGTTTTCGCGTTAGACTGACCATCTGACCGGAATATCTGCTCATGCACCTCAGGGCCCAAGGTCGAGTATACTGAGTTGGGCACAGTAGGCCTTGTCCCTCATGGGATGTCGCGGCCACTGAGTTAAATTATATTATTTCCAACATTATTATTATTAAGAAAAGAAAACAAAATACATTTAAATATTGTACTTGTACATTGTCATAAACTTAATGAGAGAGATTTCCAATTGGTTAATATTTTTAACTCATTTGAATTTAAGTTTTAAATTTGAGTCAATACTTGTACTATCTGAGCAACAGCTACAGTTTTCTTGCTCATTTACTTCGGCAATGATCAACTGCAAAAAGTCGTGTAAAGAGCCAGGAAAATTCTTCTGTAAAAAAAAAAAAAAAAAAAAAAAAAAACTGGTGGTGGATTACGAACAGAGTTGCACCGCAGCCGAAGTAAATGAGAGAAAAAATTGGTATATAACCCATATGTACTGCCGATTTTAAACATGAATGCTGCGATTATTAATCTTAATACATGCACAAGCAATACTCCATTTTGTGAATTCTGCATTATTCCTTCAAACAATTGACGAATTGGAATCAGCTCTCTGGTTCATTAGCTTATTCTAATTTTATCCTCTACTACAGTAATTTTTTATATTAATTAATTATTACTTTCTTTAAAAATTTTCCAGTCTAGTTGAAATTAAATACATGAAATAATTTTAAGTTTTAAACTGATATTTTAACTACAGTTGTGACTGATTGTGACAATAAACTTATTTCCTGATTTGCAAGGAGATACAAGTTTAAAAACAAAATCTAATTAAGAGATTTCAACAGATTTTTTTAAAATAAATACATTATATTAAAGTTCTAAGTATAAGTTTTTATTTTAGTTATAATTTTAAATGCATGTAGTTTTTATTTTAAAATCTGAAAACAAAAAAACAAAATATTTCAATTTTTAAAAAGTGGAAAAAAAGAAAGAATGTTACTTTATTCAACAATAGGGTTTTCTTTTTTTTTTTAAATAAGCTAAATTTATTCTAAATTGTCTGAAAAATTTATTCACATTTACATGAAAAAAATTTTTTTTAAGTAAAACTTGTGTTTTCAGAATTTTATCCAAAAACTTTATAGAAGTAAGAAACTCCATCTCTATTATCTAAGACAGCAATTACAATTGCAATATTTAGAAAAATGCTACACATGTTGGTAAAAAAATAGATAACGTTTAAATCATAATACATTTTCTGAATTCTACTCTAAAACTCGTCTTGTTATCTCTTATCAGCAGCTCTTACTTGACAAAAACTATTCTATACATATATTTTTCCTTATTTGATATGATCTTCACATAAATTTTACTATTTTTGCATATTATATTTTAGTTTCTAAACTGTTTTTGAGTTAAAATTTTTTGATGCAGATCACTATTTACTTATGCAGTACAAATGCAAAATAGTTTCTGCTGTTTTTTCTGTAAATATTATTTAAAAATTTAATCAGATTTTTATTTGAGGGGAAATATTCTGAATTTTAAAAATTCTCTTTCGATTTTTTTTATTTTTGTAATAAAAATTATTTTTTCTTATTGAATCATATTTATTAAAGCAAAAAAGAATATTTTTATCCGGGTGAATTCATTTAAATTTTAAAATTCCTTTTTTTGTTTAATTAATAAAAGTTGTTTTATCTGTTTAAATCATATTTATTATATAAAGCAAAGAAGGGGAAATTAATATATTTTATTACAATCATGAATTTTACAATTTTTCTATAATACATTTTTGCAGCTGAAAAAGTAAAATTACTATCATCGAAGAAATCCACAAACAATACTCTATAGAAATAATTAACTAATTAAATAATAATTATCCGCTAAAAAACCTTTATGTGAGAAAAATCGTCCTTGAAATATTCGTTTCGGCATCTGCTTTTATAATTAATGGTTATTAAAAGAATTATAACTAATAGTTATTTACGCTTTTCGTTAGTTTTACAAGCTACATTTTTTTTCAGTATTTTAATTGTAAAAAGTGTAGCTTATAAAATTAACGAAAAGCTTCAGGACAGTGTAAGGACAACATAAATTCTTTTATTTTTTACTTTTCTAATTTCTTATTGTGATAAAATACAAAGTGCAAAAATCAGTTATCATCATAATGTTAATCGAAACTAGATAAACGTTAAAAAAAATTGAAAAATATATTATAAAACTGAATTGCTGAAAGTGAGAGTGAATGTTATATTAACGTCGTGCTATAAGACAGTGCGAGGGCTATTGACGACTGACCTCTTAATTTTAAACCTTGGTCAAGTGACGATGACGCGCGCGACGCCTGATTTCGCACAACCCTCTCCAAACTTCCACACCATACCAACTAAGACTGAATTTCAAGAAGAAAAAAAAAATGAAGTAAACGGGAAACTAATAAGCGTGAAGTATTAAGTTGTAAATTAAGTAATTGTAAATGAAATAGGCAACACTGAATTAATCTTTTGATAATATTAAGCAAGAATGTTTGAATGATAGATCATTAACGCGCCTATTGATATATTTTAAATAAATAAAATTCTGAGAAATCAATTTTTATTAATCAAAAGATATAAAAAAACATTAAGATGCACTTAAGATTTTACGTTTAAGATTTGTAAAACACACCAGTCTTATTGCTAATTTATTTCATACGTAAATTTTAATTTTTATTATTCATTTCAGAATTAATGTTATATCCATCACTTAATACTATGTAAAATGATTTCCACTGTCAGATCGACTTTTTTTTACAAAAACCATTCGAAGTAAGATAGTATAAAGTTTTTTCCCTCTTTAATTGTCATTACTTTTGTAAATTTGCGATTTAAAAAAAAATAAAAAATTAAAACACAATGTTTGAAAAATAAAGATTTGCAAAAAAATTATCTAAAAAAATGCTTTTTACTAATCAAAGTAGTATTGTAATGTAATATCTTTTATGCAATTGATATTCTAACTGCATTGGATTATCGCTCGAGTTTTTCCTCTTAATACTAACTTGGGGTATTTTCTTTATTTTTGTTGAAAGTTTTTTAACTGTTGTTTGTTACAAAAGAAATACGATGTGTATTACTATATAAAGAGATTTAAAAGGTGGAATTAAATAATAATTATAATTCATATTATTGGTAGACTATATTGTCGACTGCACATTGCTTCCGAAATTTATTTTAAAGAAGGATCATCCATGCTTGTCCCGAGAATGTATAGATGTTAGTGAGAATTTTAGCTGCGGCCAGCATTCCTTCTGGTTATATCAGATAAATTATAAATTTAATTCTTCATAATTATTCGCGATAGTTGATCTTCTCATAATAAGCTACTTTCTCACTAAATATCTTTTAGACAAAATAGCTGTGTCCGTGATTAATAGACTTTTTCACCTTTTTCCGCGTTAACTCCGAGACAAAATCTTCCGAACACGGAATCTTCGAATCTAGTTGTACAAACTTCGAGAGTTCCGTCAGAAATACACTTCAGTAATAGTTCTCACAATCAGTAATCTTTATGAAAGTACTGTTGATTGAAATATACATATTAAAAATTAGTAAAAATAATTATTATTAGAATATATATTTTTCTTTAAAAAAATGTAACAAACATGACAACATATGAATAGGCGAAAAATACTTTTGATGCCGTGCCATTGACTGGGGAATTTTTTTTTATAAGTAATAGAACTATTCTTCGTACAGAAACATTGGTTTTTCATATGCTTGATTTTTGAACTGCTTTAAGCAATTCTTGAATACTTAATATCATTGTATTTTGCATGTGACACAGAGTGCATTTTCTCGTGTGTTGATGTTGAAACTGCTTAAGAGACCTGAATTTCACATAATACTTATTAAAGTGGGAAAAGCATTTTAAAAGTATTATTCCTTCTATTTATTTTAGAATAAAAAATGTTCCGAAATAGCTTATGATTATATTTGTCTAAAAATATATCCAACATATAGAAATTTTAATTTTAAGGTATTTGACTACGTTCGGAACCGTGATTTTAAAACTCGCATAAATGGATAATTTTCATGATATTTAGTGTCACGTAGATTAGAATACATGTATAAAATTGTTTTAAGGACATTTTGACAAAAAAAATTATTTAAATACAATGTTTTGGCAAAAGACTAACTTAGAATAACCTTTTTTCAAAATGTTTTCCTTTTGTGAAAAATGCTTCTATTATAATAATATTTTGCCTGTATATAGCTCAGACCTCTGTACAGAGGCTCAACTATGATTTTTGAAAAATTCACATTATTTTCAGAGTTATAACCCATTAAAATAATTACCGGAGTTTTGTTCTTAAAATTTCTCCTCTCTGTTGTCGTAAAACATGGATAAACCCACTTCTAAGTTATGTATTTCAAAAATTTTAGAGTTGAGTCTCTGTACAGAGGTCTGAGCTATATACAGGCAAAATATTATAATAATAGAAGTAATTTTAACAAAAGGAGAATATTTTGAAAATGAGTCATTCTATGTTCATTTTTTGTCAAAATATTGTACCTAAATAACTTTTTATTGTAATGCTATTCTTAAAACAGTTTTGTATACATTTTCTAATCTAAATGACACTAAATATCATAAATATTATCCATATATACGCTTCTTCAAAATCACGGTTCCGAACGTTGTCGGATACCTTAAGGATAGAAAAAAATAGTATGCTTATTTTATCTGAATAAAAAATCAAAAATTTCTAGCTTAAAAGATTCGTCTATTATTGCATTCTAAGTTCTCACCACGTATATTTTAAATCAAACCACAGCTCAAATGGAAAAAAAGAAATATTTTAAATCGTATTTCATAACTATATGTCAGGATATATAATAATCGTGTAAACATAAAGTATTTCGTAGTAGAAATTACTAGAAATTTTTCTGGAAAGCAGAATATTTTTTACCAAATCGGATATAAGTTTAATGCAGCAATGTGTAAAAATATTTGACTAAAAATAAAGAAGCAAACAAAAACAATAAGACATGATAAAAAAATTTTAAAAAGAAAATTTTTTTGCTCTGCAAAAACTGATCTTACTTTTTTTGACGATATCTCTCAAAAGAGTCACTCACCTTGTGAATATATTTTTGTCTGTTATCGGAGACTATTTTGTGATAGAGAGAAGTAGAGTAAGCAAATGTTTCTCGAATTTCATTTCCTGCGAGCACATGTGCTTTATTTATTTATTTTCTTCTCTAAATTACAGTGATAAAAATATTTCTTGACAATAAAGAACGTTTGACTTAAGGTATCCGACTACGTTCGGAACCGTGATTTTAAAAAAGCTCATAAATGGATAATTTTCATGATATTTAGTGTCACTTATTAGAACACACGCATAAAATTGTTTTATAAGGACATTTAACAAAAAAAAATTATTTAAATACACTATTTTGACAAAAAAACTAACTTAAAATAATTTTTTCAAAATGGTCTCCTTTTGTGAAAAATGCTTCTATTATAATAAAATTTTTCCTGTATATAGCTCAGACCTCTCTTCAGAGGCTCAACCAGAATTTTTAAAAAATTCACATTATTTTCAGAGTTAACACTAACTGAAATAATTATTGGCGTTTTTTTCTAAAAATTGCACCCCTCTGTTGTCGTAAAATATGGATAAACCCACTTCTAAGTTATATATTTCAAAAATTCTAGTTGAGCCTCTGTAGAGAGGTCTGAGCTATATACAGTCAAAATATTATTATAATAGAAGTATTTTTCTAAAAAGGAGAATATTTTGAAAATGGGTCATTCTATGTTCATTTTTTGTCAAAATATTGTACGTAAATAATTTTTTACTGTAATACTATTCTTAAAACAATTTTATATACATTTTCTAATCTAAGTGAAACTAAATATCATAATTATTATCCATTTATACGCTTTTGCATATATATAATCACGGTTCCGAACGTAGTCGGATACCTTAATAGAATTTAGTTTTATTTGTGGTGAATGCGCGTCAGTTTAGCGGAATTAGAGGTAAATATATGCTACAAATATTGCTTCAGAATACCTTCAAAAACCCCAAAATGTTATTTTCAACTCATTAAGTGACTAAAATTCTATATATCTGTTGCCAGAAAACATTTCAGTTTAGCAAAGAAATTATTTTTAAAATAAATCGTCTGCTGAAAGTTTATATTTGGGAATTAAAATTATACTAATATTAGTCAAAATATTAATCAACACCAAAGGATTAAAGGTGTTCATTTTTAATATTTTAAACATACAAAGATGTTTTCTATTTTAAATTAAATCAGTTGCAATAAAAAAATTTTTAAAAAAAAGGCAGAGTTAAATTTCCTCTACAAGAAGTTTTGTCTTTAGAATAAGATATATCTTGTATGCGTTGAGGAATAAAAACTATATGAAAAAAAAAACTAAATACTTTTTAACTAATTAAATTACATAATTATTAAAGTGTAAGCAAGAAATACGGTTATAATTAGGAACAAATTTAATATACCTTCACCTAATATTAAAAAATGTACTCGAATTACGAACAATTTTTTAGTAAAAGAATTTGATTCAAATACTAATTTAATTCTATGATCAATGGACAGGAGCATTCATATAATAATTAGGATATGAAATTACTATAATTTTTTTTTTTAACTTAATATTGAACAAAGTGTAACAAGAATAAACAGGACAAAACAGATGAAAGTAGAATAGCCAGTAACAAAATCTTGGGTCAACAATGGATGCAATATATATATATATGCGCTCATTTACCAGAAATTACTGGAATTAACAGAAAAAAATTCAAAATTTTATTATATATTAGAGTTTAAAAACGGACAAATTTTTTTTCACTAATGATTTATATTTTGGAGATAGGTTTTGACGCTATTGAACGAATGCACAAGTTATGTAAAAATATTATAAAATTCACTAGAATTTGAAGAACTGCATTCATGCGGAAGAATTTTTAGTTCTTTTCTTTTACTTAACGTAATATAACTAAAAGGATATGAAGTAAAACATTTTAAGTTTTCATCTTTTTTGAATAGTAAGGTAAAATCATACACCTTTTTTATTATTTAAAACAAAATATATGTCCATTATAAATTTGTTACTCACAACAAACTTAGAAACAAAAAAAAGCAGTTTTGTAAATCCCAATATTTTAGTATTAACATTTTGTTTCATTTAATTCGTTGTATGAATTAAATTGAAAATTCTTCATTAAAACATAGCGAAGTTTACCAAATTACATACAGAAATAATTTGTTCAGATAAATTACATATAAAAAGAATATTTCTATGTATACTTTCTAAACGCAAACAGGTATCAACTCAAAGTTAAACATGTAAAATAGAAGTTATATATTATAAAACGTACGCTTCATTTCTTAAAAATAGTTTGTGTTATAAGTTTACTAATAATATTCCACCTCCTTGCCCAAATGCATGATTTGATTTCTATGGTAATTCTGTGGTTCATTGTATAAAATTGATAAGTTGTCCTTGTCTAATACTAGGCTTTATATGAGCTTTGAAATTATTTTTTATTTTCAGAAAAATAAATAATATAACTGCCTTTTATATACATATGAATGTATCGAGACATGGGAAATATTTTTTTCTTTTTCCAAATGTGGCCTCGGATTGGTATTTTTACCATTCCAAACCTAGTACATTCCATGGGAACTTTTATCACTTTTAAGTGTGGCACCATATAGGTGGATACTGAATGCCACAATGTAATTTTGACATCCAGTTTCCTCCCAAGATGGAGGCACCTGAGGTCTGTACTAGGAAATTAATTTTGCCGAGAGTACCCAGTACAATTGGGCACTCTGGGAATCTTTAACATGCCACATAATCATACGACATGGACTCTATCGATTTTTGCATTCACTAACCTGGGCCGGGGTCGAACCCACCAACTTGGGCGTACAAGACCACAGCCTAGCCAACTACACCACCCAGCCGGCACATGGAAAATATTAATTCTTACGATTAGTATACCATAATATACGTACACAATTTTAACGTTCAAAATATATGCTTGTAAAACAAATGAAAACACTAGAAAAATTAAATATATGTAAATTAGATCACATTTTAAAATTCCACATTTGCTGGATTGCACAATGTGATGGTGCCTTGCAAAAACTAGACCAATCTAAAAGGGTCACTGCGCGGTCCTTCTGCTGGTCTTATAAATAGGACTCATAATTATTCGAATATGTTTTGACCAAGGAAATTTTTAAATTCAAAAGGATGGAGGATAAACGTATAGTAAGGAATATAAAAGAGATGGGGTGAATGTTGTTAAGTTATTAATTCGAAATTCCTAAGCTAATTTTTGCAGAGTATTATAAAATTCATCTGAAACGCAATGAATAAAATATTAACAAATTAATAAATGTAAAAGAGAACGAGAATGTCGTTAATGTTTATTGTTCATATTCATTCTGTTTTTGCATACAGTAAAATTTTAAAAATTTTACTTGTTTTATTACAATAAAGCTACAAACAATCATATTTGAGAGGAAAAAAATATATATCAACTGACTAACAACTATATCAGCCTACAACAATTGATTTGCAGTCATTCATAAATTATTTTAAATGTATGTAGTTTTTGATTTAAATTTATGCTACTATTTGCTTAACATCATTAAGCTTTTTCAAAATCTCGATTAAAATTGCATTGAAAACAGCCGTATTTTCATAATAAGTTCATTTTCAGAACTTATTCCTTCAACTTAAAAACGTTTTCTTATATAAAATATAAAAGGGGTTTTATAATTTAAACTTGAGTAAAAGTTTCACAATCACGAAATTATAAAGAACAATTCAAGAATTAAGTTCTATCTTCCTTTTATCATGTACTTTTTCGTTACACCTCGTAATTCAAATTTCGACTACAACCACTACTTTTCGAAATGACTGATCACAAAACGATTGCAGCACTTCGAGTCACAGCAAAAAGCAAACAGATCACAAATCAAACACTGTTTTAACCCAAACGGATTCATAAAATCTACTTGCCTGACATTTCATGCTGGCAGTGGAAACGCGTAACCTATTAGACCTCCCGCTGTTCGAATCAGCAACCATCAAGACAAGGATTTCATCGAACACTTAAAGTCATGGTAAAACCAACAGAGTACAATTCGAATTAAAAATCTTAAGAACCACTCCTACTCTATCAGTTTAAGTGACCCGTTCTTTTTTAGTGGCCTGTAATTTAGATAGGCAATGGAGTTTTTTTTAAGGAATTCTCTCTGTTCCTTGTCCCGGAACGGCGTCTTTGATGAGACCATAAGACTGCTTTTTTGACGTTTCGAACGCTCGGGCGACGGTAGTAAAATTTATCAACGAAATCGAAGCTTACAGCCTGAGAGCTGAGCAATTAAATTTTGAAATACACTTTTTCTTCGTTCCAACCACTGATAAGCATTTACGACTTTATTTATCTCAAGAACTGCCTCATCTGAGAGGAAAATAACACGAGCGGCATTCGATGTTTCGTGGGAAATGCAGGTGACTAAGATTTTAAGTAGATGATTGGCATCACATCTTTGCGTGTATAAAACGAAATGAAATTCGTTCTGCGTTTTAGAAGATAACAAAACTCCTGTAATGTCTATAAATACTTTTAAATTCGGAAATAGCACGTGGAACTCGGAATAGGAATTTAATACAAGATCAAACATCAGCAGTTTCGAATAAAATGCATCTTAAAGATAAACGATGGGTCTGGGTACTAAATTATGTAAGATGTCCAATCTTGAATGTTAGTTTTATCTTTTTGTGTATAGGCCGTGAATGGAATATAATTGACGTGACTCAGTTTTTGACAAAGTTGGAAAAGTCGTTAAATTTGGCGCATCCGTTTAACATGAAATCATGTAGCTAACTATGAGATAAGTCAGAGATGGTGCGTCGAAGATGACAGATGTTATTTATGTTTATTGCAATTCCGAGAACATGTATGAGAAAAATGTTTGTAGAAACTTTGAAAAATTAATGGAAAAAGAAGTCCTACGCGTGAATGAAATATAATTTATTTTGGACTCAAACTTGAAAAATATCAGTCTAATAAAATTGCAAAACCTTTTAATATTTCATAAGAAAAACCATTAAAAAAAGTATAAAGTGAAATAAAATTTGAAAAATGACGCATAATATATATGTTTATTGCTCTTTCAAATAAGTATATGAGACTTTATACTGTTATTGCTGCCGTAAATTTAACAAGGTTGTGAAACCGAATGGAATGAAATGTGTTCGAATTCCTTTCCATTAAATTTCTTATAAAATAATGAATTATTTAAATGTGATTTTATTAAATGCTGATTGTCATTGGATAAAAGTTTCCAAAAATAATTTACGTGCTAAAATTCCAAATTATAAATATAAAATATTATGCAGTGGCGCACACAGGAATTTTTCAAGGGGAAGGGGGATCTAGGGCCGAAAGTCCACCATTCTTGCGTATCCATGCTCCTATACGCCGCCCAAAATATTATATTGATTTTGTCGATTTTCGGGAACAAAAAACCGTAAAAATTTAATTATTGAATAAACAGTTCAGCATATATTCTTAAAATTAATTATTAATAGCCGATATTTAATTAAATTTGACGTAGTATATACATAGGATTATAATCAATCGAAAAAAATCAAGGTCTATAGGGGAAGGGGTCTGGACCCGGGGTACATCCCTTGTGTGCTCCATTCATATTATGTACCATCAGTAGCGCACACAAGAATTTTTCAGGGAGGGGGGGGGGGGCCAGGGGCGAAAGTCCACCATTTTTGTATCATGCTACTTTTGATTTTGTCGATTTTCGGGAATAAAAAACAGTAAAAAACTAATCATTGAATAAATAATTAGCATTAATTAATCAAATGAATCATTAAAAACAAATATTTAATTAAATTTTACGTACTATATACTTAGAATTATAATAAATCGGACAAACAATCATGGGCTTTGGGGGGGGGGGGCGGGACCTCAGGACACCCTCCTTGTGTGCGCCACTGTGTACCATTACATTTTTATAGTTTAGTTTTAAATTATATTCAGTACTTTATACTTTCTATAATGGATCATCTAAAACTGGCACAGTTAAACGGAGACACATAGCTAAAAAAAATCTGTATAAATTGTACATATATTATAAGATCGTATTCACAAATAATAAAAAAACGATTATTTTTAAAAAAATTTCTTTAAAAATTAATTCATTTTTGAATATATAAAACTTATAATCGAATTAATTTTTAAGCTTAGATAAAATTAATTTTATTCTGGATTTGAATTACGGATGTACGCAAACACAATCTGATTATATAAACAGCTTAGATATTGTAACTTGAATCAAAAGTTGTAGTTGATTCCTCATTTATCTGTGACTTCCACACTTAGAAAAATACTTTTATTAATGTCGCATTATAAAACAATACGAGGGCTATTAGAGATGGACCTCGTAATTGTGAGCCTCGTTTAAGTGAAGAGGACGATACCTGAGCTGGCATTCTCCTCTTCAAACTAACGAAGGGACTCAGAGCTCGACAGAACAACGCGCAATATCCCCTTCTACACATCAGATTTCCAGTGGTACCAGGACTCGAGCCTACGACACGCCCATCATGTGTTCGTGACCATAACCACTAGACTGCCGTAGCCAAGTAAAATCTTTGAGATCTGTTTTTGAAGTTCATCAAATCTTTAGTAGCGTCGCCTCATTTGACGAACGTTTTACGCCCTACCATGTCATTTTTGAAGCTCAGGCGCGAGCAGAATGGTCAGATGGATTATTGTATTATTCAAAGGGAACCCGTATTCTTCTCTCACGCCTGGGGCAAAGCAGATGTTGAACTGACTCTGTAAACTGCTTTGATGTCGCCACTCCTTTTCTTCTCCAACACTCAGATGACTTTTTCTTCACAACGATTCATAGAAGGGACGCACCTGTTTGACGGTCATCCATTCTTTAATCCCTTCGCACATATTAGCCGGGATGCACTTGAAACGAAAATAGTGCTGGGTTTTAGTAAAGAAGAAATACCAAGAAGTGTATTCCCAATGTCAGAGTGACAGGTATATTGATAGATCCTCCATTTGGTATACGAGGTACGGAGACATAGATGATCTCAGTCTCTGCAGCCTGTGGTCTCAAAGAACCAATGGAGTCGGGACCAAAAGAAAGGATGCAGACCCGCAACAATCGTCGATCAGGGATTATTGGAGATGTTGTAATGATTTTCCACAGCTCTTGGATAACTATTTATTTCAGAATGAAAATCATCAAAAAAAATAAATAAAATGGTATATTCTTTACAATTCAATAGTAAAAAGGGTCCGTAATGACTTCGAGTCTCTTTCGCACTCTCTCCCGTTCCCTGATCTTCCAAGCCAGGAGACCGCTGTACTTTGTGGGCTCGTTATCGCTTTTCCTATCGCTCAAGGGACGTCCAAACGGCTCCCTTCAAAAATCCAGTCATTTTTTGGCCGGACTCTCTCGCCCTTCTTATATCCTCTCTCTGATCTCTTTGTCGGCCTCAATCCCTCTTGTTCTTCTGCCGCCTTCCGGTCTCGGCTCCCTTGATCTCTTCCCCTTCTGACGCGCCAAATCGGTCTCGTTTCTGTTTCACTAGTCTAAGAGGCGCCGAGGTTGGGTGCACATTAGTACGTTCTCAGACGCGCCGTCACCACCGAATTTCGGGAAAATGAATACACAATGTTAAGGCGCCTCTTCTCGACAGTCAGGTCAGCTCGGAAAAAAGGTTCCGAAATTCGACCACCCAGTTACGAAATTCCTTCCCAGCAATTAGGGAAATGCCTGGAATTTTTGCAACGTCTATCGGCAAGGGGCAAGGAATCTGTTAGAAAATAGGGGGAAGGGATCGGCTTCGTCACAATGTGAAAGAGGCTCACCTAGGGGGTTAAAAGAGTCGGTTCGAAAAATGACGGAAGGAGGATCGAGAGATTAACGAACTGCGAGGACTCATGCAAGACGGAGTGACCGAGTCGGTGGAGAAGTTCCACCAGTGATTGATCTTTGGCGATACAAGAGAAAGAGGTTGCGGAGGCAGCCGCACCAGGGAGATGATCATCGGAAAATCAACGTACGGCGATCCGGACTTGAAAAGGTGCGGAGCATTGGAACTAGATATCTTAACAATGAGTTAATTTTTTGAAATAGTTTGTAAATAAAATGATGTTTGACCAAAGCTGTGTGATTCCTCTCACTACCCAAAAATAAAGCAAATTTTTGGGGCACTATGTTACTCTTACTCGTACTTATCCTTCACTACATGTTTTAATGCATTCATTTATGTCACATATAGCTAGATCCGGAGAATAAGGTGGATGTTTTGTCACTTTAATTTGTTTTTCTTCAAGAAACTAAACTGTTACCTCGGTGGTATGGGAAGATGCATTGTCATGTTGAAGCATTAGGCCCCTGACATTGACTTCTTGGGGGGAATTTCTGGAAGACATTTAGTGTTATACCAGTTTGCAGTTACTGTCTTCTATTCTTCCAACTTGATGGCTTTGACCGAACTCGTACTTCTGAAGAAAACAGCTTACATTACTTTTTTCAATGCTCGTTGTCTTTTAACCATTGTCGGCGTGGGATCAACTTCAAAGACCCATACTTTTCTTTCTTGACACGTCGGAATGCCAAAAATTGGTATGTACGTTACATCACCCGTTGCAATTTTAGAAATGATGCAGTGGCCACCATCATTTAGCAAATTAACGGTTTCTTTACTGATTCTGATATGCCCCCCACTTTTTGGTGCCCAGTTGAATTATGGGGAACCCAACGGCAAAAAACTACTTTTTTCATATGTAATTTTTCATGAATAATTTTGTGCATGGCTGTGGATCCAAAATTAAAAAAGATCCTTCTGCATCATTTTGTAACTACAGCGATTATCATCCATTAACATTTTTCGAATGGCAGACACATTATCTGGGATTATTGCCAACCTCGTCCTTCCTGTGTGTTCTTCATCCTAAAGAGAATTTAGATTCCTGCAAAATTCTTTATAAACCATTTGAATACAGTAGCACGACTTGGAGAGTCAACATCAAATGCTAATTACAGCCGTTGAATGCATTCGTCTTGATTTAATCCCGCTTTAAATCATAGTACGATAATGTTCTGGCTCAACTCTATTTTCTCTTGTTTAAGATTTTTTTCTATGCTAAGCAACTTGAAGTAAGTCAGTAAAATAAATTATAGTTAAAAAAACTAAAATAAAAACACACCCTTTTATAGTTAATCGAACTATAAGTTGCAATTTAATCTTTTAATCGCCAAATCTGGAAATAGGATCTGAAATCAGTCGCCAGATGAGGGATGGGATCTGAAAATAGGAAATCGCGTTAATCATCATGTCTTGATCAGGACAATGGAACAAAATTATTAAATTATTGTATGGTCATCGGTCCTGGACAAGTGAGCAAAATTTCAAAAAAATTAACCTAACCTCTTTTAAAGTGGGTAAAAATTGGGTTCAAAGATTCCGTTACATACAAGTGAAACTTATAAAAGAGTGTTAAAAATGTCTGCTGTGTTAAAATACCTTGTATTTTCAAATTAAAACGTAATTTTTTTTTGTTACTTCTTATTTACGTGTATCTCAAAAATTTCTCTCTCAGAGTTACCGTCGAATATATATTAACTATAAGTTACCCACTCGTTTCACAAGGGCTTGTTTCCCTGTTAAACGTTCTTGTATGGATATAAACTACTTTTAAATTATTAATATATCAAGTCCAGCATTAAGCTTTGGATTGTATTAAAAGCATAACATTCTTTGCACCTTTTTAATTAAAAAAGATAAGTCAATTCTAAAATGGAAATATATCCAACTTTTAGGTCCCCATATTATCGCAGAGTTAATTTCTGCTAGACCCTTTTTAACGCGTCTCTACTCAAGAAAATAAACATGATTAAAAAAATTTCAATTCTGTAGGAAAGTAGTTCTAAAACCAGAAATTTTATAACACTACTGCAACTCTCCATGGGAGTCTACTTTCACAAAACCCGTTCTTAGAGGATCTCTACATAACAAAAGAAACATGCTTGGAAATTTTTAAGTCTGTAGGTATTATACGAGGGAGAGGGAACCAAAAATAACAGGAATCGAGCTGTTGCGCGTGCATGCTTTACAGTTACGAGTTGTGCTGTTAAGTGGTGTTAATTAGGGTGTCTTGTGCGACTTTTAGTGAGCTGATATCGGTTTCAGTGTGGATTTCTCTGTTGTGTACATTCCTATTTCAACCCTTTGGTCATTAGTGAGATGGTTGACCACAAAGAAAAAAGAGTATGCGGGAAATTCGGCTTTCTGTTAGGGAAAAGCGCAGCTAAGATCGTTGGGATTTTTCGGCAAGTCTTTAATGAAGATGCTTTGGGAAAATCATAGGTCTACGAATGGTTTTCCCTTTTCAAATCTAGCAACATGTCAACTGAAGACATGCCACCTCCAGAGCATGCAGTGGTCGATGTTCTGAACAGAACAACAAAAACAATGTGGGAGATCATTTTAATTCAAAAGTATGTAAACATGTAATAAATGTTCATGATTAGTTCGGAATTCTGTAACGCTGAATGGGGATTAATATCCAAGTTAAATTTGGGTAAACCATTTTATTCGTAAATCTCCATTTGTTTGATCGACAACTTTCCCAATCCTGAATTTTGATTTTATCGACATATGAGGAGTGAGGGGCAAGAAACTTTTCTTTCCTTATTTGTTGTAGTAATCCAAACATATTTATCTGCAATGCCATTAAAGAATTATTATTACAAGCTTTATATTGTAAAATTTACGATACAAGGAAATTTTATTCTTTATTGAATTAAGGAATATAGATTTATTGTCAAAACTCTTCAGAAATAAAATTGATATCACTGTATGTTTTAATTTTAATATTATGTATAATTAATTTAGCGAATAATAATCTATTAAATTGTACAGACCATTTATAACGGATTTTGTCGGGAAATTTTCCTCTTATAACTAACTTGGGACTTTTATGTTTGGGTCAAATTTAATTACAACCTTCTTAAAAAGGAAACATATGTTAATAGAAAAGGTCGCTTATATTGAGTTGAAGTAGAATTAATTGTGTAATATCACAGTAACACAAATCTCCGCAAGTCATGTAATATTATGGAGCCTATTCACATTGTGATTCCAGTTTCCCCTAAAGATTTATAGAACCAGAATATATTACAGATGAATAAGAGAATTATTACAATTTCCAGATGGTCTGCGTCCTTTCTAGTTGTGTCAGATAAGTAGTTTTTGATTCCTTGTAATTAAGACTGTATGAGTTAATCTTCCCAATATAAACTAATGCTAATTAATTGATAAACTTGCCTTAATTATATTTGTGCTTATATAATTTGTTATGACTGCGACGCCTACAAAGCGAAGATTTTTCAGGCATGGAATTTGCAGAGTTTACCCAGAGATACATACAATTAAGATACATACATTCAGTTGATGTTAAATTTCCAAAGAATTTTACTCATTTGACGAATCTTGACTCTTTTTGAGAGGAATTTTTTATATATATAAGAAGAAAAGGGGTATATGTTTCATTTGAAAATATAAATCTATATGCAAAAACTAGCTTTGAAAAATGAACGTGAATTTACTGGAAGTGTTTAATCAATACAAAAGGATAAACTATACTAAATTAAACAAACAAAATAAGAGCAATTCTAACATGTTAAATAAATAAAAAGCGGTAAAAGCGATATAATATTTTATATATATATATATATATATATATTCATTTATTAATTAGTCTTAATGATTTCCTTTCTCGGGATAGCTATATCTTGAATTAGTTAAAAAAGTTATCAAGGAAAAAAAGAAAAAGAAATTAAAACTATATTAATTTTACTTGTAATATTTTGACCGTTAACACTGAGTCTTCAATAACAATAAAAATATTTTCAATAATTTCAATCAATTCTTAAAAAATGGATTTACTGAGACGGCTCACTGAATGTTTTTTTTACCGATAACATTCAATGGACTCTCAATAAAAACAATAGAAAACTTCTCCGGTTATATACACCATGTTAACATTTCTCAAGTATTGATAGTGTTCTTTAGGAAATGCCTTAATAAAGAGGACATTATTCTCTTTAGAGAGTTATTTTTTTTTCTCATTTTTGGTCATGATTTTCCAAGCATCTTATTAAATAGAGGCTACAGTAAGAAAAAAAATGTTACGCAGAATTATATATTTGTAGTAGTGATTTTAAATTTCACTATATAATACGTCTTTGCTCCTTACTTATTTTCTTTTCATGTAGTTGTTTCACAGTATTGTTAAAGGTCACGTATTTTCCTCTCTTCAAGACATTATTTCATTTATTTTAATTATTAATTGCTTTTTATTCATTGTTATGATGCTCAGAAAATTTCTGACTGATAGGTCAAGAGTGGTAGAGTAAACCAGTGAGTGACCACTAAGCTACCATGGCCTCCTTGCAATTTTGAACCCTATTCAAATGATAAGGATGACACCTGAACTGGTACCCTAGTTTCCAAAATTCCCCACCATGGCAATGGCAAAATTCTGAGCCCCCTCTTGAAAAATTCCTTTGTGTGCCACTAACCGGCTTCAATGAAATATTGCCGACCATGAGCGCTCAATCAGGATTCCTTGGCTTCTTATTGCGAGAGCAATGCACGATCAAATAAATAACGGATGTGAAATGATAGACAGCTTTATATCTTTCTACTATGGGCATCCGAAGTAGAAGCTTCCTCCACCGAGCGAAGTAAATATTTCTTCCGCCTTTTTTTGTGGCTAACTTTTCTGTTAACTTTGAAAACATTCTTAACCATCTCTCGACGCGGTGCATTTCTTAACCATATTGTGAACCCAAAAAGTTTATTTCGGCTGTCGCTATCACATATATTTTTGAAAATTTAATGGAATACTTCCCGAACAACTTTACGATACATAAAAAAAAACTGGTCGCATTTATATAATTGTAGAATTTTTAACACTATAAATACTACCTTTCTACCTCTTATTTGTAACGCGCATTGAAAGAAAAAAAAATCAATATTTTTTGTGTAATCACGCGATAGATAAAATATAAATCGAAGATAAAAGATTAACAAAGAAATTTTGAGAACATTTCAGATTCGACAAGAATCTCGAGTGAATGAGGATGTTCCGATAAGTTTATCTCGGCCCACGCTTTTCCTTTGTCCGTAGGAGAAATAATCTTCAAGTCCAGGACACAAAAATATGGCTCATCTCTTATAGCTGATAAGTACTAAAAATAATGATTAATAAGACAAAAAAGTGAGATTGATGATAATAAACTTTCCGTTTTACTCTTTTCACCCTTAAAATGTACAAATCACTCCATATGATATAGATAAATCATATTTGGTTCAAAGGAAATAAAATTCGTTGCAATTGCTACCTGTGATATTTATCATCATATTATTTGTTAATAAGGTAATAATGATACGGATTTTTTTTATCTTCTTTCTAGGAAAATGAGATCTTTACGTAGATATATTAGTTACAGTATTGTACAAATTAATTGGGACAGGACTATTTTTTAAGAAAATTGTTCCTTTCTCGGGGATTTTCTGCCTCAAACCGGTTTCAACTGCATTTTTTTACAACGTGCGACTGCTCTTGACTAGTCTAAACTGGTCTGACCACGTGATCATAACATGTAAAATTTTTCCCTTCAATTGCTGAAAGAAGTAGTCGCTTGTGTGAAATGTCTCTTTCTGACGTGTATTTAAAAAATGGATATCACCCCCAGGAAAAGGACTAGAATTGTTACTTTTAATCGGCATACTTCTATGAGCGTGAGGGATATTAATGCAGCAGTTGGAGTTGGAAAATCCAGTGTTTCTAGGATTATTAATCAGCAAAAGATTTTTGGTGCTGTGTCTCCAAAGCGAAAGAGCAAATGTGGACGCAAACGTAAGACCACACCTCGAACAGACGAATTTCTTGTACGAAATAGTATAACGCATCCTTTCAAAACTGGGAGAGATCTTCAGAGAGAATTATTAGCTACTGGTGTGAGAGTGGATTCCTCGATAGTTCAACGAAGACATATTGAAGATGAGAGATTTGCAAGAAAACCAATCGAAAAACTGTTATAAACACCTGCAATGAAGAAAAAAACGTTTGGATTGGACCAGGAAATATCAATCCTGGACTACACAAGATTGGAAGAAGGTTGTATTCAGTGACGAAAAGCATTTTTTTTTTTTGTGCAGGGGTTTCGACCAAGATTTGTCAGGCGAAGTGGTCAGGGAGTAACATCTTATTCCAACAATTTAAGCACCCTCAGAAACAGATATCTTGGGGTTATTTTACTTTTGAAGGACCTGGCAGCTTTTACCAGTTGAAGGGTTGATGAACTCTAAACAATACATTTCTATAATAGAAAGTAAAATTGTGTCTATGATGCAAACGTTCGCTGGTGGTGTTGGTGTCTTTCAACAAGATCTTGCTCCATGCTATTCTTCTAAACTAACAACGATTTTTTTTTCAAAAACAGAAAAAAACCCGTTTTGGATTGACCTGGTAATTCTCCTGATGTAAATTTCATTGAAAATTTGTGGAACATTGTAAAGAGACGTGCGAGTAAAATGGACTGCTCAACAAAGAAAACATTGATTGAGAAAGCTATAAAAGTTTAGTTTCATGATGACGAGATCAAAAATTTATGTTCTAATTTAGTGGAATCCATGCCTAACCGTGTACGGGACCTCATTCAAGCTAGATGAGGACATATTTTGAATTAGATTGCTGCATGTAAATTAACCTATACTAATTAAACAATTTTTGTGAAAATTTTTGTGTTTGTCCCAATTAATTTGCACAGTAATATATCTTATACGATTCGTACTTAAAAATTAAAACAGGTGGGCTATTGATTGACTGACCTCGATTGACCGATTGATGTGAACAGCGGTCAAATGATGAGAATGATATCTGAGCTGGTGCCTCAATCACCAAATTTCCACACCATTCTAACGTGAGAACTTTGAATTACAGTAGATTTAATGTGCATTACTCTCTCTACACGATAGGTCACTATTTTGTAGAATAGTGTGCTGCGGGTCGCTAAACATACAATCTAATTCAATGTGTGTGGTTGCCTATATTACTTCACTATGTATATATATAGTCTTTGTTTATAATTTTTAATAAGACATTTACTTACAGATTTATTTTTATTTATTCATAGTTTATACTTATTATTATTTTTTTTTTCATTTTATACTACTCTGTCTTCGATAAGGGACACGAATGCTTTTTCTCACTTTTACATTTCCTACCTTTTTAAAAAAATTCAATTAAAAGTAAAGTCCTGATACTGTAATTCAAGTAATCTCAAACTAATTACTAAGACCTCTATATATCATCCATTAATAAAGTATCTATAAAAATTTAATATAATGCTACACTTTGAACTCTAAATATAGAGATCCCTTTATTTAACATAACTCTTTCCTATATTACTTTCCACAAAGTTTATATAGGAAAGTAACTACTTCTGTAAACATTTCATGTCAATTCCATGTAAATGAATCCTTGGATCTATTTTAATTATTAAAGAATTTTTGAAAATCTCTTTTTTTAGAAATAATTCTATATTAAACCAATGGTGTAGCTAGTCCTGAATAGGCCTTGTACTGAAATACCTTAGGAGCCCCTTTTCGAAAATAATTAAAAACGATCGCATTAATAAAAGGTATATGAAGGTGCTAATATATTTCACATGATCGAGCCCCGTTCCATTTATCCCGTGATCACTCGCACGGGGTGTTCTGTACACCCCAGCAACAAGAAAATCTTCCCATGATTCTAAAAAGAATGCGCAGAACCACATTTTTTTCTGTAGCTGTACATTTTAGGTCATTGAACCTTCAGGCCTGATGCAATCCCTCTTTCTCGAACGATTGGAATGTAATGATCTTCAAAAGTTTATCTGGGGGCTGAGAACTCCCGCGAGAATTTGAGCATTTGTATACAGTCTGCTCTGAATGCTTGGAAAATGATTAAAATATTATTTTTCTACTTTCTACTATCATTATCTCATTAATTATAAAGTATATTTATTACTGGTATATACGTTTTATATATATATATATATACTGGTTTATGAAAAAATATAAAATTATGTGTTTTAAAATGAAAATTTTGTATGTTTAGTTTAAATTAATGTTAGTCTCATTTGTATGCAATACATTTAATAATTTTATTTGTATAATACAAAAAACATCTTGTACTTCATAAATATGTACTTTAATGACTTAATTTTATTTTCATAATTAAATACACGTGTTAAAAGTTTGGGGTGTTCTCTACACCCCGCGAGTAACGACGGTAGTAAAAACAGGCGAGAGTGACCGCGGGTTATATATGGCTGATACAGCGGTAGATACTCTCATGTATTAAACTTGTATGTTGATATTCTTCCACAGTTATTTTATAAAATCTGAGTGTGTATCTTTGTCGAATTTCCTGTCTGCAGGTCCAACAGCTGAAAAAGCATTTTTTCTCTTTTTTTTTTTACTAAAACGCCCTCCCCCCTCCTCGTAACCCCTTTTATGAGTCTATTTCCAAAAATTTCCTTCTTAGTGGATCTCTACTAAACAAGAGACATGTTCACCAAATTTCAAGTCTGCATATCTCATACTTCAAAAAATGGAAAATGTTTATGTATAATCCCCCACCCCTGAAACAACCCTCAACTCCCGGAAGGAGTTGATTTCCACAAAGCTTGTTCTTACAGGATTTCTACTCAGTAAAAGTGATATGTTTACCAAATTTTAAGTCTCTGTGTCTTATAGTTCAAAAACGGGATATTTTTTTAAAAAATTTGAAACGACTCTTTAGGACCCGTGATCCCCCTTCGAAGCCAATTTCTACGAAACCGTTTTTTAGCCAATCTCTATTCAACAGCAAAATCCAAATTTCAAGTACCTGATTTTTTTTATTTATACCGCCTCCTCAACACCCCTTGGGAGTCAATATCTGCAATACGCGTTCTTAACGGATCTCTACTGAACATAATTTCAAATCTATAGATCTAATAGTTCAAAAATGGGAATTTATTTATGCATAACGCCTCCGCAATACCCTTGGGAGTCAATATCTGCAATACCCGTTCTTAACAGATCTCTACTCAACATAATTTCAAATCTGTAGGTTTAATAATTCAAAAACGGTAATTTTTTATCGCTAACATCCCTGCAAACTCTGCAGGGCCCCATTGGGGAAGGACTTTCGCAAAGCCCGTTTTTAGAGGATCTCTATTCAACAAAAGCAGTATGTCCGGCAATTTTCGAATCTAGGTCTTGTAAGTTCTAGAGATCTCTGATGAGTGAGTGAATGCGTCGTTTCTATCCTATATAAATAGCAAAAGAAGTTTATTTATATTTATTTATATAATTTTACCTGTTATATATTTAAGTTTCTTTTTTACATTATAATGATTTTTATGCCGGCTGGGTGGCGTGGTTGGCTTGTCGCTGGCCCTCTGCACTCAAGGTTGCGAGTTCGACCCTGACCCAAGTCGGTGGATTTTCCTGATGTAGAAAATCGACAGCGGCCATGTCGTATGATTATACGGCATGTAAAAGATCCCTAGAGTGTCTGTTTGGCTTTGGGTGCTCTAGGCAAAATTAAATTCTAGTACAGGTTCGCATTGTCAAAGCTCAGGTGCCTCCCTCTAGGGAGGAAACCGGGAGTCAAAATTACCTGCGGCGATTAGTATCCGCCAATATGGCACCGCACTAAAAAGAGATACCAGCTTTTGAGAATGTACTAGGTCTGCAATGGAAAAACTCCAATCGGCAACCCATTAGAAATAATAATAATTTTTATTTTTGAAATATGTACGTCAAAATTCTCACCTTGAGTTTCTTTGCCAAAAATTTCATTAAAATGAATTCACCTCTTTTGCTTTTAGACCCTTAACCCTTTCTAAGACATTTCTGAAAGTTTATACGTTTTACAATCCTAATACATTTGCTATATACATTTTAAATAATGCAAAAATGTAACTCAGTATTCATGGAGAACATTCAAAGTCATAAATCAAAGAAAAAAAACAAACATCCGTTTTGAAACCATTTCAATGATAAAAGCAGATGTCAAAATTTATAAATTAAAGACTTTTATCAGTTTATTGAGAGAGATTATTTCCTGAAAAGAGAAGCTATTATCAGAAGACATGTTTTTAGCATATATTTAAATTCACAAAATGAAAAAAGAAAGAAACGGATATGTAGATGGGATGTTAGTATGTAACTAAAAACACTCTGAGTAAAGGTGAAGCTACTAATAAAATTATTCAACAACTTGATACAATCTATAAAACAGTTTGCATAAAGAATGCAATAGAAAACCCTTTGAATGCTAAATGAGATCTCAAGGGCGAATGAATTGAACAAAAATGTTTAAAGAGTGAAGTATAAATAGCCTGAATAATTTTTTTGCATTTTAAACGGGGATTCAAGGATAGAAAATTGAATTGCTTGTCAAACACTAAACATGTGAAGTAAATACTATAATATCTTCTTCGGCACATCTGCTTTTAAGTATGATTGATGATTTTTAAAATTTACTATCATTAATTACAGCTTCACGGTTCTTGCACCACAATACAAAAAAGTAATTTACCGACCAAAATTTATTTAGGTCATAACTGAATGAACATTATCTTTGTCTAAATATCTCTGTCTGCATTATGAACAGACATAACCTCTGAATCAGTTATACTTCAGCAGTTAACTAATTCAATGATTAATTGAACAAAGAGCATTTTATTTCAGAATGATTACTTTTTAAGTATGTATTCCACCGCGGTATAATGGAATGGGGCAGGGATGGATAATTGTTTAAGTTCGAGGGCCCCCATTGTGGAAGCGGAGGATGCTGGAGGGTAGCACCTTTTTAAAAGGATTGTTTTATTAAGTTAACTTTGTAACTATGAAAAGGTGTATGTGAGTTGTGTACCATAAAAATCAATAAGTAAAGTGTAATTAAGTAATTAATTAAGTAAAATAATTATTACAATTAATTCACAATTACAATTATTCACAATTAAGTAAAATAGTGGTAGTTTTACTCAACTTATTTATTGTGTGCTAATTACATATCATCTATAACAGTGGTCTTCAAACTGTGTTCCAGGGAACACTGGGGTTCCACAAGGCATACCAAGGGGTTCCACGAGTCACAATAAAAATTTGAAAAGAAAAAATTAGAAATGTGTATGCAAAATGGATTCACGTTCTGTATGAAGATTATATAACAATTATCTAAAGCTCATCTTGGTCATTAAAACTGAAAGTTTTATTTATACATATAATATATATATATATATTTTAATTTTGCAATACATTTACACTTTTTTTGCAATAATAAAAGAATATTAAAACCCTTTTTTCTTCATATGTAGTTACTAGATTGTGATTATTCTATTATTTACACAATACCAAGTTCCACGAAATAGTTTAATACTCATTAGTACACTGTTTTGCAAAACTAAATAGTTTTCTAATGGAAAATACGCCTTTTTTTCATTTGTGGAAAAAAAACAAATATTATGAAGGAGAGAGCATCAAAACAGATTCAATGAAAATCTAAATTTAAGTTAGAACAGCTCCTAAGTTTTAGGATGCAAATTCATGCACTATACACAGGACTTCTTACACAGCATAAGCATTTTAATGCATTTGAAAAATATTTCTCAATGTGATTTACAACAAAAAAAAATATAAAAACAAATTAAACGCAGAATATGAAATGTGAGTGCAGATCATTTCAATAGACCTCGACTTCAACAGTTTGTGTAAAAAGATGCAATCATATATCTCAGTTACTAAGTATAATTCGTCGGCAGGCGAAACTTAGATCACAAATTAATATCATAATTGGGTAAATTATATTAAAATCCTATTAAGCCTTTTTTAATATTAAACACAATACTTTTTAAAAATTGTTTTTACATTAAGCACCTTTAACATGGGGATCTACTTTAAATGTTATTGTAAGATATATATATATGACATGTTTCGAGTCAGAATCAGACTTAATTTTAAAAAAAGGATCTGTATTCAATGAATTCTAGATATCATCTGACGCTAAGAGCTAAGAGGGAAAAAAAACGCAAAGTGTTTAACCACTTAAACTCAGATGTGAGAAGTACCTCTGATTTTATGAGTGTACTTGAAAGTTAATGCTGACACATATAGGGCTATTAAATAAAATGATCTGGGATCAGAAATGTTTAGTGGCTAGAGGTCATATCTTTCGGAGAAATAATTGGGTGATTAATTTAATACTTGAAGATGTAATGAAAAATAAAAGTTAAGTGCTATATAGAGAATTTAATCTTAAATCTAATTTAATTATTCTTACATGTATATATTCTTCTAAGTATGTGTATGTGTCTTGGGGGGAAAGGGAATAGGTTCTCATAAAAACAACTTATAGTTCTAGGGGTTCCATGAGTCAAAAAACTTTGAAGACCGCTGATCTGTAACTTCAAGCCCATTTAATTTTAGAATCTGTCTAATATGACAAATGTACTTTCTACGTTTTTTTTTAAAAATCAGGAATGAGATTGCTTGTTGCAATTTTCGTCACAGCCTGCAAGTTAATGTCAGTCAAGTTCCATTTTTATTTACTCTTGTTCATCTACATGCAAGAAATTCTTTGCCCACAAAAATATTTTAACACACACACAAAAGAGAGAGAGAGAGATAATGTTTTCTGTCTATTTGGTTTTCCGACTATCTTGGCGGGCAGCAAAAAACGATTTATGGGTCGCATGTGGCCCGCGGACCACTCACCATCTTCTCACTCTTGGAATAGGGTTTGAAAATCTGAAATCTTTTTCAGACAGAAATCGGTTTCACAGAAAACTGCAGGCTGCGAAGATAAAGTAAATTTTTTGAATGGCATTATTTAGATCAAACTTACTACATTATTTTGATTCACTCTGCATTTGTCTAAATATTTATATCTTAATGGGGTTTTTTTTTTGTCATATTCAGAATAAGAGTTACAAACTAAACCAACAAAGTAAAGATGTATTAGTAGTAAATTGTCTATATATATTCTCAGTTAAAATTTTTAACCACAAATTTTCATTTTTTTTCCTTTTTTGTTACAAATTGTAAGCAACCGAGGGATTTTACATCCAAATATAATCATTTGTCTTTAATTGATGCATATCATCAACTTCATCCGCATCCATAAGTTTTTTTCATAAAACTTTAGAAAAAATAATTTTGTCCCTAGATATATATTGCCTCTGTCTTATTTTATATTACGATAAATTTTTGTCTTCTTTTTTTTTTTACATGAAATTCAAATAAACATTGGATTCAAATAAATGTAATTTTTAGAAAATAATACAAAGCTGTATTCATTATGAATCCCACACATATATTGTACTTTTAACTATTCGTATCCTGTTTTAACGCACTCACCTTGTTTTTGAAATGAAGATATATACTTTATAAGCAGAAGCTGATTTGTTAATTTCTGAATATTTTAACAAAGAATATTGACGGAAAAACAAATTATTTTTTAAGTCGAATCACGCGAGGAAAAGTTATTCTGTAGGTACATGTAACACTAAAAGTAATTTTAGCTCAATTTCCTTATGGCATTTGCTGTGGATTTTTTTCCCCTTATATAACATTTTAAAGAATAAGGAATATTATCTTTTAAAGATAAAGGAGGTTATTAAATAAGCCAATTGACCACTTATTTATTTCACAACAACAACAACAAATTCTTAAAAGATAATCTAAATTAATCCTAGATTTAAATACTCTTTATAAGTATTATTTAAAAAAGAAGTTGAGAGAAATTATGCAGTTCATTTAATGAATTTTTTAGTTCTCTAGAATTCGTCATTTCTAAGATTCTTAAATTATTTCGATATAGAAACTAAGAAATTTTTATCTAGATTAAAACATTCCTTTCACGAATATCATACATTACTCTGAGTTTTTATTGCAAAATTTGAATATTTTTTAAAAGTTTATAAATTTGAAATTGTGTATAAAAATGAATGTGTTATTGTGTAGAAATGCCTTGTGTGTGTTTATATACAGTCGACTCTCAATAATTCGAAGTTGAAGGGACCAATGAAAAACTTGAAATTATCAAGAGTTCGAATTATCAAAAAGGTAGGAAAAAATTCCCGAAATACACGAAGAGAAATTTTTTCTAACACATTTAAATGTGAACTATGTAATAAAGCAACAACTGTGTGTGTACATATATATAAATTTATTTAAGAATATTTTTAAAAAGTACATATTATACATAAGTTAAAAGTCGTGTATTTTTTTAAAGAATACATTTATGTATTAAAAATTAAAAGAATGTATAATGTACCTAATTATTATTATTATTATTATTATTCTTATATTTTTGACGAAAAAATCTGTCACATTTTTTTTGTTTTTGTTTTATGGCATTTAATCTAGCTTTGTCAATATATATAGATTTTTCTAGAATAAATGAAGCTTGAAAAATGTCCTCATCAACATGTTTTTGAAGAAAAAATTTGCGTAGTTTGTTTAGTGACATATTTTAGCTTCTGTCCGAGTTATCGGAGTCAACTCCGATAGTCATCCAAGGGGTGACGTTTTAGGGGACACACGTAGAGACAATACAACACAAAACGTGTAAGTTCCAACCTGTTCGCTACAGGACTCTACACGATACTGAGTCTTTGAATTGTCGAGAGTTTAATAAAATCACTTCGAATTATCACGTGTTGTATTCTGGTCAGACAAAGATTTTACTTCAAAATATTTAGTGTACCAAAACGTATTGTCTTAGTTCGAAATATCAAGAGTTTTTCTAGGGGCTGAGCATATACTTCGAATTAGTGAGAGGCTCGTATTAGGAAGGTTTGAATTAACGAGAGTCAACTGTATATGTAAATGAAAATGTGCCCCAAAATTTTATAATTGATTATTTTAAATTCCTTTTTTTCTTTCTTATGGATTTCTTCATTATTAAAATTCGAATTTTTTCGGTAATAAATTCTGAATCTTATTCCTATTTTGTGCCTTATGGGATCTTTCTTGAAACTATTCGGTTTATTCCAATCTGAGAACACTTTATAAAGTTTTATGACAAAATATTTGCAAATTTAAAAAAAAAAAAAAAAAACCGGTTATTGTAATTAAATTTTATAATATAAAATTATTACATAATATTTTGCTGAGTTATGTAATTTTGTTTTAAAACTACTGTATTATTTCCTACTTTGTAGTCTAATAATTCAAAAGTTGCTTACACAAAATATCCAAATTCGTTTATTTCACTTTGCATTAAATGTATAATTCAAATGATTTAGCTTTTATTATTTTTTATTTTAAAACATATATTTATAATTGCCGTATTATTCGAATGTAAAGCACACTTTTTTCTGATCTCAATTCTATTGAAAATAGGGTGAGGCTTAGAATTAAAAGCCGAAAAATTCGTTGGATGGGGAAAGTTCAAGATGATACTCTCTGATGGTTAAAGTAATTACAGATTCATGTATGTATTTAAACGTTTTTAATCTTGTAAAATAAATAAATTGATCACTTCTTAATAGTACAAATTTAAGTTGTTTTTTTTTTAAATTTTGTAAACATCGGATACTGACAAGACTTTTTCCACTGTTTTTTCCACAAAAATATGTTGAGAGTTTCAGGTGTGGCTTAGATTTGAATAAATACTGTATACAAAACATCTTCGTGAAAATCCCCCTAAGCCAGTGTTTCTAAAACTGTGGGGCGCGCCCCCCTGGGGGGGCACGATAACCCTTCAAGGGGAGCGCTAGCATATCGAAAATAAAAGGTTAAAAAAATTAATTTACTGGAATGAAAAAAAAAATACTTTCTGATATAATAAAAAATACAGATTTACATTGATATGATTTATATATATCTTCTGGTGAAAAAAGGCCATCAAAAATAAAAGATTCTACTTTGAACGCTCATTAGCTATCTTTAATCCTATAACTAAATAAAAAAAAATATTTTGTTTGCTTTACTGTAATCCTACGATGAGAGATTTTTTTATTACGTTTCTTTTAATCTAAAATATTACTTTTGCTGGCTTTCAAACTTACTGGTATGGTTACCTGCATCTCTTTTTTTTAGGGAAGTTGTAAATTATATAATTCTGTTTGCGTTTTTTTTCACAATGTGAAAGAGTTTTATGATACATTGCGACATAGCCATCCTGTGATGACCATGTCGTGCCGGTTCCGCGTAAGCTAGAGGTGTGGGATTATCAAAATGATGAGACATAATAATTCTTAATACAACTTTTATTAAGAATAACTTATATTACTTAATTTCTAATTTGACAATTTTAATTAAAGTGAGAGTCAATGCCCAAATTAAACTACGTATTCAAGTCAGATCACGCAACTAGATCCTTTATCTCAATTATCATTAATAATCCTATGCATCTAATTACTTATATCTAATATTAC
>BMAV01014027.1:0-27750 GCA_019973955.1 Trichonephila inaurata madagascariensis
ATTTTGGGAAACCAAAAAAAAAAAAAAAAAAAAAAAAAAAAAAAAAAAAAAAAAAAAAAAAAAAAAAAAAAAAAAAAAAAAAAAAAAAACTTACCGACCGATTTTAAAAAACCGGCCAATTCTCACCAAACTTAGTGTTTCTTGCACAGAATTCAACGCTGATCACGAATATGTATGACGCTTGTCAAAATTCCGAATCGATCAATAGTTATGCCCAACTGTTTCTTTGAATTCGTTCCCTCTTTCAATAGTCAGTTTCAGTGACATGCCCACCACTATTTTTTACCCTAGAAACTTACCAAAGTGTCCCATTTTTCTCAAATTTAACCAGGAATCTAAATCTGGTCTCCGTTTCACGAAATTCCTGTAACTTTTTTTAAAAAATGAAACATCTTCTTGAAAAAATCGACCTATTTGGCTGGAAAGCCAACTTACCAACCAATTTTAAAAAACCGGCCAATTCTCACCAAACTTAGTTTTTCTTGCACAGAATTCAACGCTGATCACGAATATGTATGCGCTTGTCGAAATTCGAATCGATCAAAGTTATGCCCAACTGTTTCTTTGAAATTCGTTCCCTCTTTCAATAGTCTGTTTCAGTGACATGCCCACCACTATTTTTTTTTCCCTAGAAACTTACCAAAGTGTCCCATTTTCTCAAAATTTAACCAGGAATCTAAATCTGGTCTCCGTTTCACGAAATTCCTGTAACTTTTTTAAAAATGAAACACCTTCTTGAAAAAACCGATCTATTTGGCTGGAAAGCCAACTTACCGACCGATTTTAAAAAACCGGCCAATTCTCTCCAAACTTAGTTTTTCTTGACAGAATTCAACGCTGATCACGAATATGTATGGCGCTTGTCGAAATTCCGAATCGATCATAAGTTATGCCTAACTGTTTCTTTGAAATTCGTCCAATCTTTCAATAGTCTGTTTCAGTGACATGCCCACCACTATTTTTTTTACCCTAGAAACTTACCAAAGTGTCCCATTTTTCTCAAAATTTAACCAGGAATCTAAATCTGGTCTCCGTTTCACGAAATTCCTGTAACTTTTTTTAAAAAATGAAACACCTTCTTGAAAAAACCGATCTATTTGGCTGGAAAGCCAACTTACCGACCGATTTTAAAAACCAGCCAATTCTCACCAAACTTAGTGTTTCTTGCACAGAATTCAACGCTGATCACGAATATGTATGGCGCTTGTCGAAATTCCGAATCGATCAAAAGTTATGCCCAACTGTTTCTTTGAAATTCGTTCCCTCTTTCAATAGTCAGTTTCAGTGATATGCCCACCACTATTTTTTTTTTTACCTAGAAACTTACCAAAGTGACCCATTTCACTCAAAATTTGACCAGGAATCTAAATCTGGTCTCCGTTTCACGAAATTCGTGTAACTTTTTTAAAAAATGAAACACTTCTTGAAAAAACCGACCTATTTGGCTGGAAAGCCAACTTACCGACCGATTTTAAAAACCGGCCAATTCTCACCAAACTTAGTTTTTCTTGCACAGAATTCAACGCTGATCACGAATATGTATGGCGCTTGTCAAAATTCCGAATCGATCAAAGTTATGCCCAACTGTTTCTTTGAATTCGTTCCCTCTTTCAATAGTCTGTTTCAGTGACATGCCCACCACTATTTTTTTTACCCTAGAAACTTACCAAAGTGACCCATTTGTCTCAAAATTTAACCAGGAATCTCAATCTGGTCTCCGTTTCACGAATTTCCTGTAACTTTTTTTAAAAAATGAAACACCTTCTTGAAAAAACCGATCTATTTGGCTGGAAAGCCAACTTACCGACCGATTTTAAAAAACCAGCCAATTCTCTCCAAACTTAGTTTTTCTTGACCAGAATTCAACGCGGATCACGAATATGTATGGCGCTTGTCGAAATTCCGAATCGATCAAAAGTTATGCCCAACTGTTTCTTTTGAATTCGTTCCCTCTTTCAATAGTCAAGCTTCCAGTGACATGCCCACCACTATTTTTTACCCTAGAGTCCTTACCAAAGTGTCCCATTTTTCTCAAAATTTAACCAGGAATCTAAATCTGGTCTCCGTTTCAAGAATATCCTGTAACTTTTTTTAAAAAATGAAACAGCTTCTTGAAAAAACCTACCTATTTGCTGGAGTTTTCAACTTTACCGACCGATTTTAAAACCGGCCAATAATTTTCACCAAACTTAATTTTTCTGTGAACCAACGCTAATCACGAATATGTATGACGCTTGTCAAAATTCCGAATCGATTAAAATTTCTATGCCCAACTGCTTCTTTGAATTCGCCACCCCTTTCAATAATAGTCAGTTTCAGCGCTGCCCACCAATTATTTTTACCCTAGAAACTTACCACAGTGACCCATTTCACTCAAATTTGACCAGAATCTGCAAATCTGGTCTCCGTTTCACGAAACCAGTGTAACTGTTTTCTAAAAAAATGAAACACCTTGAAAATTCGACTTGGTAATTTAGAAAGTTAACTTACCGAACGATTTCAAAAACCGGGTGTGTCATTCGAACGGGTGGCGGCCCACAAAACCCAACAACATATTTAAAACAGTACCCCGCGAGGTTGATAGAACTCGATATTGCACTTTGGTAATGCATTTCTACGACAAGTAATCAGAAAACACCAGAAAAAGGAAAAAATTTTAATTGCGGTATTAACCTTTTTAGCGATCCTCTTCAAAGGGCTTACTATGACGTATTTATCTTTTGCGTTGTTTGGGTCATTTGTCTTCTTCCAATTCCTACCAAACTTAGTTTTTTTGCACAAAATTCAACGCTGATCATGAATATGTATGGCGCTTGTTGAAACTCCATTTAGTTCAAAAGTTATGCCTAACTATTTCTTTTGAAATTCCAATCTTTTCAATAGTCTGTTTGCAGTGACAAGCTTCCACCACTATTTTTAACCCCTCTAAACTTACCAAAGTGTCCCATTTTTCTCAAAATTTAACCAGGAATCTAAATCTGGTCTCCGTTTCACGAAATTCCTGTATTTTTTTTAAAAATGAAACACCTTCTTGAAAAAACCTATCTATTTGGCTGGAAAATCAACTTACCGACCGATTCTAAAAACCGGCCAATTCTCCTTCTAAACTTAAGGTTTTTCTTGCATTTCAACGCTGATCACGAATATGTATGACGCTTGTCAAAATTCCGAATCGATCAATAGTTATGCCCAACTGTTTCTTTTTGAATTCGTTCCCTCTTCAATAGGATGTTTCCAGTGACATGCCCACCACTTTTTAATTTAGAAATTTATCAAAAGGTCCTTCTTTCAAATTTAACCAGGAATCTTAAATCTGTCTCCGTTTCACGAAATTCTGCACTTTTTTAAAAAATGAAAACTTCTTGAAAACTGATCTATTGAAAGTTAACTTACCGACCGATTTTTAAAAACCGGCCAATATCTCCAAACTTAGTTTTTCTTGACCAGAATTCAACGCTGATCACGAATATGTATTGTATGGCGCTCGGAATTCCGAAACGATCATAAGTTGCGCCCAACTGTTTCTTTGAAATTCGTACAATCTTTCAATAGTCTGTTTTGCAGTCACATGCCCACCTCACTATTTTTTTTACCCTGTGAAACTTTACCAAAGTGATCCATTTGTCTCAAAATTTGACCACAGGAGTCTCAATCTGGTTCCTTTCCTCTACTAAATTTCCTGTAACTTTTTTAAAAAAAATGAAATGAAACTGATATATTTGGCTGGAAAGCCAACTTACTCTGACCGATTTTTAAAAACCAGCCAATTCTCTCCGTTAAACTTAGTTTTTTCTTGACCAGAATTCACCGCGGATCACGAATATGTATGGCTTGTCGAAATTCCGAATCGATCAAAAGTTACCCAACTGTTTCTTTTTAATTCGTTTCCCCTTTTAATAGTCGTTTGTGACATGCCCACCACTATTTTTTACCCTAAAAATTTCCAAAGTGCCCATTTCCCCCAAAATTTACCAGAATCAAATCTGGTCTCCGTTTCACGAAATTTGTAATTTTTAAAAAAGAAACACCTTGAAAAAAGATTTTTTTGGCTGGTTAAAAAACCGACCGATTTTAAAAACCGGGTTCACAACGGGGTTTGGGGCCCCCAAAACCCAACAAATTTTTTAAAAATTCCCTAGGGTTATGAACCTGATTTTCCTTTTCAATGCATTTCAGACAGACAAAAAACCCAGAAAAAAAGGAAAAAAATTTTTAACAAACCTTTTAGGTCCTTTCAAAAGGGTTAATTTTAAATAAAATTTAAATCATTTGCGAGTTTGGGTTTTTTTCCCCACTACCAAAAATTATTTTTTGCAAAAATTCAACGCTATCAGAATATGTATGGCGCTTGTTAAAATTTGAAAAAGTTATGCCAACTTTTTTTTGAAAATTTTTTCTTTTTAATAGCGTTTGGAAAACCCACCAATTTTTTTTCCCCAAAATTACCAAAGGGCCCTTTTTCTCAAAATTTAACCAGGAACTTTGGTCTCCTTTTTCGAAATTCTGTATTTTTTAAAAAAGAAAAAACCTTCTTTAAAAAAACCACTATTTGGTGGGAACTTTTTCCGACCGATTTAAAACCGGCCAATTTCACCAAACTTAGTTTTTCTTGCACAAAAAAACGCTGATCACGAAATTTTGACGCTTGTCAAAATTGAATCGATCAAAGTTTGCCCAACTTTTTTTGAATTCGTTTCCCTCTTCGTCGTTTGTAAGCCCACCACTTTTTTTATCAGAAATTTACCAAAAAAGGCCCATTTTTCTCAAATTTAAACCCGGGTCTAAAAACGTCTCCGTTTCACGAAATTCCTGTAACTTTTTTAAAATGAAAAACTTTTGAAAAAAAATCTATTTTGGAAAAAACCCTACCCACCGATTTTAAAAAAAACCCGGGCCCAAATTTCTCCAAACCCTTTTTTTTCTTGACCGAACAACGCGATCACGAATATGTATGGCGCTTGTCGAATTTGAAACGATCATGTTTGCCTAACTGTTTTTTTAAATTGCCCAAACTTTTTAATAGTCTGTTTCAGTAAGCCCCCCAATTATTTTTTACCCTAGAAACTTACCAAAATGACCATTTGTCTCAAAAAAATTTACCAGGAGCCAATCTGGGCTCCGTTTCAAAATTCCGTAACTTTTTTAAAAAAAAGAAACCCTTCTTGAAAATAAATTTGGCTGGAAAACCAACTTTCCCACCGATTTTTAAAACCGCCAAATTTCCCCCCAAACCAGTTTTTCTTGACCCGAATTCAACGCGGGTCACGAATATGTATGGCGCTTGTCGAAATTCGAATCGATCAATAGTTATGCCCAACTGTTTCTTGAGATTCGTTTCACACACCTCTTTCAATAGTTTCGTGACATACCCACCACTATTTTTACCCTAGAAACTTACCAAAAGTGTCCCATTTCTCAAAATTTAACCAGGAAACTGAATCTGGTCTCCGTTTTACGAATTTCCTGTAACTTTTTTAAAATAGAAACGCAGCCTAACCCGAAAAACCGACCCTGTGTGGCTGGAAAGCCAACTTTTCCGACTCGATTTTAAAAAACAAAGCAAATTCTCGCAAACAGTTTTCTTGCACAAGAATTAGCGCTGATCACGAATATGTATGGCGCTTGTCCGAAATTCCGATTGATCAAAGTTATATCCAATATTTCTTTGAGATTCGTCCCATTTTCAATAGTCAGTTTCAGTGACACCACCACTATTTTTTTTTTACCTAGAAACTGCCTAGAAGTGACCCATTTCACTCAAAATTTGACCAGGAATCTAAATCTAGTCTCCGTTTTACCACTGAAACTAGTGTAACTGTTTTTCTAAAAATGGAAACACCTTAAAATTCGACTTATTTGGCATGAAAGTTAACTTACCGACCGATTTTAAAGCCAGGTGTCGTTACATTCGAACGGAGGCGGCCCCCAAACTAACATATTTAAAACATTGCCTGCGATTGATAGAACTCGAGTTATTGCGCTTTGGTAATGCGACACCGACAAGTATCAGAAAAACACCAGAAAAAAACTGAGTACGCGGTATTAACAGCGCAGGCGATCATAACTTTCCAAAAGGGGCTTGAATTGCGTACCATTTTATCTTTGCGTTAGTTTGGAGTCATTTTTTGTCTTCTTTAAATTCCCTGCCAAACTTAGTTTTTGCACAAAATTCAGCTTTGTTATGTGAATATGTGTAGCGCTTGTTGAGAACTCCATTTGGATTCAAAGTTATGCCTAACTATTTCTTTGAAATTCTTCAATCTTTCAATAGTCTGTTTTGTTGACATACTACCACACAATTTTTTAACCCTCACCAAACTTACAAAAAGTGTCCCATTTTCTCAAAATTTAACCAGGAATCAAATCTGGTCTCGTTTCGCAGAAGAATTCCTGTATTTTTAAATAAACACAGCTTCTTGGAAAAACCGATCCTATTTGGCTGGAAAATAACTACCGGCTCCGATTTGAAACCGGCCAATTCTCGCAAACTTAGTGTTTCTTGCACCAGAATTCAACGCTGATCACGAATATGCGCGAAAACAGCTGTCCGGGAATTCGAAACGATCCGAAATTAGTAACCCCAACTGTTTCTTTGGGGAATTCGTTCCTCTTTCAATGAGTCCGGTTCCGGTGATATACCCCACCACTATTTTTACCCTAGAAACTTACCAAGAGTGACCCGCATTTTAAATTTTAAAATTTGACCAGAGATCTAAATCTGGTCTCCGTTTCCCAAGGAATTCGTGTAACCTTTTTTAAAAAGATAAACACCACAACTATTGCAGAAAACGAGCCCCTGGCCCACGGCTGGAAAACCGGCACTTACCGACCGATTCTAAAACCGAGGCTAATTCTCACCAAGCAGTTTTTCTTGCACAGAGATTCAACGCTGATCACGAATATGTGTAATGGCGCTTTGTCAATTCCAAGATCTGATCGAAGTTATGCGCCCAACTGTTTCTGTAAAATTCGTTCCCTCTTTCAATGAGTCAGTTTCAGTGACATGCCCACCATAATTTTTTTTTTACCTAGAAATTTACCAAAAGGTCGCATTTTTCTCAATTTAACCAGGAATCTAAATCCTGAGTCTCCGTTTCCACTGATTCACTTGTAACTTTTTAAAGCAAAACACTTCTTGAAAAAACCGACCTATTTGGCTGGAAAGCTAACTTACTGAACGATTTTAAAAAACCAGCCAATTCTCACCAAACTTAGTTTTACATTGCACCAAGAATTCGGCCTTTGATCACGAATATGTATGACGCTTGTCAAAATTCGAATCGATCAATAGTTATGCCCAACTGTTTCTTTAGATTCGTTCCCACTCTTTCAATAGTCGGTTTTTCAGTGACGCCCTTACACCACCACTATTTTACCTAGAAACTTACAAAAGTGTCCCATTTTCTCAGGCTAACCAGGAATCTAAATCTGGTCTCTACGTTTCGCCCAAGAGAATTCCTGTAACTTTTTTTAAAAAATGAAACATCTTAGCCCAGAAAAAAATCACCGACCTATTGAGCTGGAAGCCAACTTACTTGCCAATAATTTTAAAACCGGCCAATTCTCGCAAAACAGTTTTTCTTGCTGGAGATTCAACGCTGATCACGAATATGTATGGCGCTGTCAAAATTCCGAATCGATCAAAGTTATGCCCAACTGTTTCTCTGAAAATTCGTTTCCCTCTTTCTATTAGTCTGTTTCGGTGAAACATGCCTGCACTATTTTTTTTACCTAGAAACTTACCAAAATTTATTGCATTTGTCTCAGGGAATTTGACCAGGAGTCTCAATCTGGTCCTCCGTTCTGAATTTCCACAACAACTTTTAAAAATTAAAACTGCCTTCTTGAAAAAACCGATCCTATTTGGCTGGAAATAACTTACCCTTTCGACGTTTAAAAAACCGTGAGATTCTCTCAAACTTAGTTTTCTTGACCAGAAGATTCAACGCGGATCACGAATACATATTATGGCATCCGGGAATTCCGAATCATCTTAATTGTACCTAACTGTTTCTTTGAGATTCGTCCCAGTCTTTTGCAATAGTCTGTTTCAAACGACTGCCCTTACACCACACTATTTTTTAACCACTCTAAACTTCAAGTGTCCATTTTTCTCAAAGGTTAACAGGAATCTAAATCTGGTCTCCGTTTCACAGAAATCCCGCAATACATTTTTTTTAAAAATGACACCTTCTTGAAAAACCGATGTATTTGGCTTGGAGAAACCCAGCTTACCGACTCGATTTTTAAAAAACCGGCCAATTCTCTTAAACTTGAGTGTTTCTTTTGAAAATCAGCCCTTCGGTCACGAATATGTATGGCGCTTATTAAAAGTTCGATCGATCAAAGAAGTTACATGAAAGCTGTTTCTTTAAATTCGTTTCCACTCTTTCATGTCAATCAGTTAGTGACATATCCCACCACTATTTTTTTACCCTAAAGACTTTTCATTTTAAAAACTCAAAATTTGACCAGGGTGTCAATCTGGTCTCAAATTTCGAATTAATTCTTTTTTTAAAATGAAAACCTCTTCTTGAGAAAAAATCAAACAGTTTGGCTGGAAAGTAACTATAACCGATTTTTAAAACCAATACAATTCTCACCAAGGCGCCGGTGTTTCTTGCGCAGAGTAATCAACGCTGATCCACGAATATGTGTAGCTTGCGTCGAATTCCGAATCGATCAATAATAGTTACCCAACTTCGTAACAACAGATTCGTTCACACTCTTTCAATAGTCAGTTTTCAGTGGCAACTGCCCACCACTATTTTTATAGGAAGCTTACCAAAGGTGTCCCATTTTTTCTCAAGATTTAACCGAGGAAGGCTGAGTCTGGTCTCCGTTTTACAATTTCCTGTAACTTTTTTAAAATAGAAACACCTTCTTGAAAAAGCAAACCTGTTACAGTTGGAAGAGGCCAAACTTTCGACCGATTTTTAAAAAACCGGTAAATTCTCTACTTAGGCTTGGTGTTTTCTTGCACAGAATCCAGCAGCGATCACGAATGTATGGCGCTGTCAGAGAGTTCGAATCGATCAATAGTTATACCCAACTGTTTTCTTTAATTCGTTTTCCCACTCTTTTAATGAGTCGGTTTTCAGTGACATGCCCACCACTATTTTTTACCCTAGAAACTTACCAAAGTGTCCCATTTTTCTCAAAATTTAACCAGGAATCTAAATCTGGTCTCCGTTTCACGAAATTCCTGTAACTTTTTTTAAAAAATGAAACAGCTTCTTGAAAAAACCTACCTATTTGCTGGAAAGCTAACTTACCGACCGATTTTAAAAAACCGGCCAATTTTCACCAAACTTAATTTTTCTTGCACAGAATTCAACGCTAATCACGAATATGTATGACGCTTGTCAAAATTCCGAATCGATTAAAAGTTATGCCCAACTGTTTCTTTGAATTCGTTCCCTCTTTCAATAGTCAGTTTCAGTGACATGCCACCACTATTTTTTACCCTAGAGCTTGCACCAAAGTGACCCACATTTTTCTTTCAAAAAGGAATTTGAAAGCAGGAGGCAGATCTGGTCTCCGTTTTGCAATTTCCTGTAACTTTTTAAAAATGGGAAACAACTTCTTAGAAAAAACGACCTATTTGGCTTTTAAGGAAAGCCAACTTTCCCGACTCGATTTTAAAAACCGGCAGATTCTCTACCAAACTTAGTTTTTTCTTGCACAGAATTCAACGCTGATCACGAATATGTGCCATGGCAGCTTACATCGGAGATTCCCAGAATTGATCAAAAGTTACGCGTAACTGTTTCTTTGAAATTCGTCCTGTCGTCAGTTTCAGTGACATGCCCACCACTATTTTTTTTTACCCTAGAAACTTACCATAATTGGCCATTTCCTCAAATTTGACCAGGGATACAAATCTGGTCTCCGTTTCCTGAAACAGATGTAACTGTTTTCTCAAAATGAAACACCTTGAAAATTCGACTTATTTGGCGAAGAGTTAGCTTTACCGACCGATTTTTTAAAACAAGATTGTCATTCGAACGGGGGGCATTTGGGCTTAACATATTTAAGAACATTGCGCCTGCGATTGATAGAACTCGAGTTTATTTGCACTTTGGTAAATGCATTTCTACGACAAGTATCAGAAAAACACACCAGAAAAAAAAGGAAAAAATTTTAATTTACGGTGTGTGCTTGCTTTAGGCGTCTACTTTCAAAGGGCTTAACGCATTTATCTTTGCGTTAGTTTTGGGTCATTTTGTCTTCTTCAATTCCTGCAAGAACTTAGTTTTTGCACAAATTCAACGCTGATCATGAATGTATGGCGCTTGTTGAAATTCCATTTAAGTTCAAAAGTTATGCCTAACTATTTCATACAAAATTATTCCCAATCTTTCAATAGTGCTTTCAGTGACATACCCACCTTTTTAACCCTCTAAACTCACCAAAGTGTGTCCCATTTTCTCAAAATTTAACCAGGAATCTAAATCGGTCTCCGTTTCTACACGAAATTCCTGTATTTTTTTTAAAATGCGACACCTTCTTGAAAACCGATCTATTTGGCTGGAAGAAGCCAGCTTTTACCGGTTTTAAAACCGAGAAGCCAATTCTCCACCAGACTTAGTGTTTCTTGCACAGAATTCAGCGCTAGTCACAGACTGTAGCCCATGGCGCTTGATAAAATTCGAAACGATCAAAAATTATACCCAACTGTTTCTTTGAAATTCGTTCCCTCTTTCAATAGTCAGTTTCAGTGTTATACTTACCACCTATTTTGAAGCTTTACTACGTGACCATTCATTTAAGAATTTTGGAGGCTACGGGAATCTAAATCTAATTCTCCGTTTTCACAGAAATTTAAGTGTAACCTTTTAAAATGAAACACCTTCTTGAAAAACAAACCTATTTGGCTGGAAAGCCAACTTACCGACTCCTATTCTAAAAACAAAGTAAATTCTCCACCAAACTTAGTTTTTCTTGCGCAGAGATTCAGCGCTGATCACGCGAATATGTATGACGCTTTGTCAAAATTCCGAATCGATCAATAGTTATGCCCAACTGTTTCTTTGAATTCGTTCCCTCTTTTCAATAGTCTGTTTTCAGTGACATACCCACCACTTTTTACCTAGAAATTTACAAAGGTCCCCTTTTCTCAAATTTAACCAGGAATCTAAATCTAGTCTCCACGTTTTGCGAAATTCCTGTAACTTCTTTTAAAAAAGTAACTTCTTAGAAAAAAACCGATCTATTTGGCTGGAAAGCCAACTTACCGAATGATTTTAAAAACCGGCCAATTATCTCCACACTTAGTTTTCTTGACCAGAATTCAACGCTGATCACGAATATGTATGGCGCGCTTGTCAGATTCCAGATCGATCATAAGTTATGCCTAACTGTTTCTTTGAAATTCGTCCAATCTTTCAATAGTCTGTGTTTTCAGTCACATGCCCACCACTATTTCTTTTACCCTAGAAACTTACCAAAGTGACCCATTTGTCTCAAAATTTGACAGGAGGTCTCAATCTGGTCTCCGTTTTACAATTCAGGTAGCTTTTAAGAAATGGAAACCTCTTTGTGAAATCAAACCGTTTGGCTGGAAAATGACTTATAGATCGATTTTAAAACCGGCCAATTCTCACGCAAACTTAGTGTTTCTTGCACGAAATCAACGCTGATCCACGAATATGTATGGCGCTTGTCGAAATTCCACAGATCGATCTGAAGTTGCTTGGCTGTTTAACTGGATTCGTTCACTCTTTTCAATAGTCGGTTTTCAATGACTTTGTACCCCACTATTTTTTACCCTAGAAACTTACCAAAGTGACCCATTTTCTCAAAATTTAACCGGAAACTGAATCCTGGTCTCCGTTTTACAGAATTTCCTGTAACTTTTTAAAATGGAAACAACTATGAAAAAACTTGACCTATTTGGCTGGAAAGCCAACACCGACCTGATTTTTAAAACCGACGGAAATTCTCCGCAAACTTAGTTTTTAACGCACAGAAATTCCAGCGCGCTGATCCACGAATATGGCCAGCGCTTGTCAGGAAATTCGAAATTGATCAAAGTTATGGCCAACTGTTTCTTTTACTGGCGGAAATTCGTCCCCGCTTTTCAATCAGGATTTCAGTGACATACCACACTGGTATTTTTTTTTTTTTACCTAGAACTTGCCAAAGTGACCCATTTTCACTCCAAAGGGAATTTTGACCAGGAATCTAAAATCTGGTCTCCGTTTTTCTGAAACTAGTGTGGCTGTTTTTCTCAAGATAGAGGCTTGCCTTGAAAGGGGTGTTCGACTTATTTGGCATGAAGGTTAACTTACAGTCGATTTTACGAAACCGGGTGTCATTCGAACGGGGGCGGCCCCAAACTAACTTATATTTAAAACATTTACACCCTGCACGATTGATAAGACTTCCGAGTCCCATTGCGCTTTGGTAATGCATTTCTACGACCAAGTATCAGAAAAACACCAAGAAAAAAAAGGAAAAATTTTAATTGCGGTATTAACCTTTTGAGCGATCCTCTTTCAAAGGGCTTAACATTACGACGCATTATCTTTTAGCGTTAGTTTACAGGGTCATTTTTTGTCTTCTTCCCAATTCCTACTAAACTGGTTTTTTGCACAAATTCCGCTTGCTTCTGATCGCTGAATATGTATGGCGCTTGTTGGAAATTCCATTTTCAGTTCCCGAAGTTATGCCTAACTGTTTCTTTAGGAAATTCTTCCGATCTTTTCGATAATAGTCTGTTTCAAGTGACATACCCACCACTATTTTTTTAACCCTCTAAACTCACCAAAGTGTCCCATTTTTCCTCAAAAATTTAACCAGGAATAAATCTGGTCTCCGTTTCACAGAAAATTCCCTGTATTTTTTTAAAATAGAAACACCTTCTTAAGAAAAAACCGATCTGTTGGCTGGAAAACCAATACCGACTTTCGATTTTGAAACCGGCCCAATTCTCACCAAACTTAGTGTTTCTTACTTTGAAGATTCAACGCTGATCACGGATAAGTATAGCGCTGTCAAGTACGAAACGATCCAAAGTATACTAGCGTATTTTCTTTGAAATTCGTTTCCCTCTTTCAAATAGTCAGTTTCAGTGATATGCCCACCACCATTTTTTTTTTTTTTTTTTGCCTAGAAACTTAGCAAAAGTGGCCAACTGTTTAAATTTGACCGGGAATCACAAATCTGGTCTCCGTTTTCACCGAAATTCGTCCGTAACCGCTTTTAAAATAAACCGCCAGCCTAACCCCGAAAAAACCGACCTGGCCCGAAACGGAAAGCCAACTTACCGACAATTCTAAAAACCGGCTGATTCTCGCAAACTTAGTTTTTCTTGCGCAGAAATTCAACGCTGATCACGAATATGTATGGCGCTTGTCAGGGAATTCCGAAACGATCAAAAGAGTATGCCCCAACTGTTTTAAGCACAAATTCGTTCCACTCTTTCAATAGTCAGTTTCAGTGGTACATGCCCACCACTATTTTTTTTGCCTAAGGAAACTTGCTGCGAGTGACCCATTTTCTGCATTTAAATTTGACCAGGAATCTAAAATCGGTCTCCGTTTCACCAATTCGTGCTTAACCTTTTTTTTAAAAATGAAACACCTTCTTGAAAAACCAACTATTTGGCTGGAAAGCCAACTTGCTGTCTATTCTAAAACCAGTAATTCTCACACCAAGCAGTTTTCTTGCTTTAAGAATTCAACGCTGATCGCGAAGATATGGCGGCCTTGTCAAATTGAATCGTCAATAATTGCCAACTGTTTTCTTTGAATTCGTTTCCTCTTTAATAGTCTTTCATTTCAGTGACATACCCGCACCACTTTTTTTTTTTTTTTTTTTTTTGCCCTAGGGAATTTGCAAAAGGTCCCATTTTTCTCAAAAATTTAACCGGGAATCTAAATCAGTCTCCGTTTCCGAAATTTCCTCAGCAACTTCTTTTCAGAATGAAGAGCCTGGCAGAAAAACCGATCTGTTGTGGCTGGAAAGCCAACTTACCGAATGATTTTAAAAAACCGGCCAATTATCTCCACACTTAGTTTTCTCGCCCGACCAGAATTCAACGCGCTGATCCACGAATATGTATGGCGCTTGTCAGATTTCCGAATCGATCATAAGTTGCTCACTAACTGTTTCTTTGAAATTCGTCCAATCTTTCAATAGTCTGTTTCAGTCACATACTTGCCACTATTTTTTTACCCTGAAACTTACGAAGTGACCCATTTTGTCTCTCAAAATTTGACTAGGTCTCAATCTAGTCTCCGTTTTCTGAAATTCGAGTAACTTTTTTTAAAAAATGAAACCTCTTCTTGTAAGAAAAATCCAAACGATTTGGCTGGAAGGAAGCCAGCTTACCGGAAACCGATTTTTAAAACCGGCCAATTCTCACCAAACTTAGTGTTTCTTGCACAGAAATCAACGCTGATCACGAATATGTATGGCGCTTGTCTACGAAATTCCGAATCGATCCAATAGTTGAAATGCCCCAACTGTTTCTTTAATTCGTTCCCTCTTTTCCAGTAGTCAGTTCCAGTGACATACCCACCACTATTTTTACCCACTAGAAACTTACAAAGTGTCCATTTTTCTCAAATTTAACCAGGAAGCTTCAGAAACTGGTCTCCGTTTTGAGATTTCACTGTAACTTTTAAAATGAAACGCCTTCTTGAAAAAAACCGACTATTTTACGAGCAGGCCAACTTTCCGACCGATTTTAAAAAGAACCAGCAGGATTCTCGCAGAAACTTAGTTTTCACGCAGAATTCAACGCTGATCACACGAATATTTATGGCGCTTGTCGAAATTCCGAATTGATCAAAGTTATATCCAACTGTTTTCTTTGAAATTCGTCCCCATTTCTTTTCAAATAGTCAGTTTCGTGACGTAACACCACTATTTTTTTTTTACACAAGAGGGAAGCTTACCAAAGTGACCCTGTTCATAAAATTTGACTAGAAATCTAAATCTGGTCTCCCGTCTCACCCAGAAACTAATGCCAACTGTTTTTCACTAAAAAATGAGAACACGCAGCGAAAATTCGACTTATTTGGCATGAAAGTTAACTTACCATTGATTTTAAAAAACCGGGTGTCATTCGAACAGGGGGCGGCCCAAACCCAACATATTTAAAAACATTACCCTGCGTTGATAGGAACTCGAGTTATTTGCACTTTGGTAATGCATTTCTACGACAAGTATCAGAAAAACACCAGAAAAAGGAAAAAATTTTAATTGCGGTATTAACGCTTTGAGCGATCTCACTCTTTTCAAAGGAGAAACGGAGTAGCGACGCATTTTATCTTTTGCGTTAGTTTGGGTCATTTTTTGATATTTCTTCAGATTCCACTGCAAACTTGGATTTTTGCGCAAAGTTCAGCGCTGATCACATGATTATGTGTAGCCAGCGCTTGTTGGAACTCCATTTGGATTCAAAGGTTATGCCTAATATTTCTTTGAAATTCTTCAATCTTTTCAATGAGTCTGTTTCAGTGACATACCCACCACTATTTTTTTAACCCTCTAAACTTACAAAAAATTATCCCGAATTTTCTCAAAAATTACTTAGGAATATAAGAGTCTGGTCTCCGTTTCACACGAAATTCCTGTATTTTTTAAAAAATGAAACACCTTCTTGAAAAACCACAGAATCATTTGGCTGGAAAGAAACCAACTTACCGGCTCGATTTTAAAAAACCGGCCAATTCTCACTGAAACTTAGTGTTTCTTGCACCAGAATTCAACGCTGATCCACAGAATATGTATGGCGCTTGTCGCGAAATTCAGGAATCAAAAATTATGCCCAACTGTTTCTTTGAAATTCGTTCCCTCTTTCAATGAACTGCAGTTTTCAGTGGTACGTACCCACCACTTTATTTTTTTACCTAGGAAACTTTTAAAAGTGACCCATTTTCATTTAAAATTTGACCAGGAATCTAAATCTGGTCTCTCCGTTTCTGAAAATTCGATAGCCTTTTTAAAAATGAAACACCTTCTTGGGAAAAACCAGGCCTATTTGGCTGGAAGAGCTAACCCTGGAAACCTATTCTAAAAACGGCCAATTCTCACCAAACTTAGTTTTCTTGGCAGAATTCAACGCTTTGATCCGCGAATATACATGGCGCTTGTGGATTCCGAGATCTCGATCATAAGTTATACCTACTGTTTTCTTTGAAAATTCGTCAATGCACAAACAGATACTGTTTCGATCACATACCCACTACTCTTTTTACCCTAAAGGCTTTACAAAGTGACCCATTTGTCTCAAAATTTGACCAAGTCTCAATCTGGTCTCCGTTTACGAATTTTCTGTAGCTTTTTAAAATGAAACAACTTCTTCTGAAAAACCTAACTATTTGGCACTGGAAAGCTAACTTACCATTGATTTTAAAGCAGCCCAGTTTTCTACCAGCAATTTTCTTTACACAGAATTCAACGCTAATCACGAATGTATATGCCCTTTATATTCGAAATTCCGAATCGATCAATAGTTATGCCCAACTTCTGTTTCTTTGAATTCTTTTCCTCTTTCAATAGTCAGTTTCAGTGACATGCCCACCACTATTTTTACCTAGAAACGCAAAGTTCCATTTTCTCAAGAATTGTATGAGATCTAAATCTGGTCTCCGTTTCACAGAAATTCTGTAATAACTTTTTTAAAAATGAAACTAAACTAACTGAAAAAAATCTACCTATTTAACGGAAGCTAACTTACTGGAACCTATTTTAAAGCCAGTAGTTTTCACCAAGAAAGCTTAATTTTCTTGCTGAAATTCAAACACTAATCACCGAGATATGCACGGCGCTTGTCAAAATTCCAGATCGATTAAAGTTATGCCAGACACTGTTTCTTTTGAATTCGTTTCCATCTTTTTCAATAGTCAGTTTCAGTGACATACCCACCACTGTGCCACTTTACCCTGAAACTTCCAAAATTATTGTTTTTCTCAAAATTTAACCAGAAAACTGAATCTGGTCTCCGTTTACGAATTCCTGTAGCACTTTAAGAATGGAAAACAACTACTTGAAAAATACCGACCTATTGGCCTGGAAGAGCCAACTTTCCGACCGATTCCCCAAAAACCGGCAAATTCTCACCAAACAGTTTTTCTTGCACACCAAATTCAACGCTGATCACTAATATGTATAGCGCTTGTCCAGATTCCCGAATTGATCCAAAAGTTATAGCCGAAAACTGTTTTCTTTGAAATTCGTCCCCACTTTTCAATAGTCAGTTTCAGTGACATGCCCACCACTATTTTTACCTAGAAACTTACCGAGTGTCCCCATTTTTCTCAGCTTTGTAAGGAATCACAAATCTGGTCTCGCGTTTCATATGAAATTCCCTGTAATTTTTAAAAATGAAACATCTTCTTGAAAAATCGACCTATTATTTGGCTGGAGAGCCAACTTACCAACTCCAATTTTTAAAAACCAAGCCAATTCTCGCAAACTTAGTTTTCTTGCACAAGAGATTCTGACGCTGATCACGGAATATGTATGGCGCTTGTCAAAAATTCAGGTCGATCAAAAAGTTATTTTAACTGTTTCTCCTGAAATTCGTTCCTCTTTCAATAGTCTGTTTTCGGTGACATGCACCCACCACTATTTTACCCAGAAACTTACCAAAAGTATTTGACCCATTTGTCTCAAAATTTGACCAGAGTCTCAATCTGGTCTCTCCACGTTTCTAATTTCCTGTAACTTTTTAAAAAATGAAACACCTTCTTGAAAAACCAATCCTATTTGGCTGGAAAACCAACACCTTGATTTTTAAAAACCGGCCAATTCTCTCTCAAACTTAGTTTTTCTTGGCCAGAATTCAACGCGGATCACGAATATGTGGCGCTTGTCGAAATTCCGAATCGATCATAAGGGTTATGCCTAACTGTTTCTTTGAAATTCATGTCTTTTTTTTTCAATAGTCTGTTTCGGTGACGTACTTACCACTATTTTTTTAACCCTCTAGAAGCTTGCAAAACGATACATTTTTCTCAAATTTCCAGCAGGATCTAAATCTGGTCTCCGTTTGACGAAATTCCTGTATTTTTTAAAATGGGTGCAACTGTGAAAAAACCGATATGTAATTTGGCTGGAAACCAACTTACCGGCTTTCGATTTTAAAAACCATGGCCAGTTCAATCCAGGCTTAGTGTTGTTTCTTTGAAATCAGCAGCTGATCCACGGAATAATGTATGGTGCTTGTCGAAATTCCAGATCGATCAAAAGTTATACCAACTGTTTCTTTTGAAATTCGTTCCCTCTTTTCAATAGTCAGTTTTCAGTGACATGTCCACCACTATTTTTTACCCTGAAACTTTACCAAAGTGACCCATTTCACTCAAATTTAACCAGGAGTCTCAATCTGGTCTCCGTTTTACGAGGAATTCCGAGGAAGTAGCTTTTAAAAATGAGAACACTCTTCTTGAAAAATCCAAACGATTTGAAACGGAAGCCAACTTACCGACCGATTTACAAAACCGGTGAATTCTCCGCAAACTTAATGTTTCTTTGCACGAAATCAGCAGCTGATCACTGCGAATATGTATGGCGCTTGTCAGAAATTCAGATCGATCAATAGTTATGCCAAACTGTTTCTTTGAATTCGTTCCCTCTTTCAATAGTCAGTTTCAGTGACATGCACCCACCACTATTTTTACCCTAGAAACTTACCAAAGTGTCCCATTTTTATCAGAGTACAGCTTAAGGAATCTAAATCTGATTATACGTTTCACGGAATTCCTTTAACTTTTAAAAATGAAGCAGCTAATGAAAAACCGACCTATTTGGCTGGAAGCCAACTTTCCCACCGATTTTAAAACCGCAAATTCTCCTAGCGCCAGTTTTTCTTGCACAGAATTCGCGCTGATCACAGATATGTATGGCGGCTTGTCGGGAATTCCAGGTGATCAAAGTTATGGCCAACTGTTTCTTTGAAATTCGTCACACTTTTCAAAGTCAGTTTTCGGTGACATGCCCCACCACTGTTTTAACCTGCGGCGCACCCAAGTGACCCATTCCTCCAAAATTTGACCAGGAATCTAAAATCTGGTCTCCGTTTCACCTGAAAACCCCAAGGTAATGACACCAATTTTCTATAAATGAGAAACACCTTGAAGATTCGACTTACATTTGGCATGAGAGTTAACTTGCCGACCGATTTTAAAAACCGGGTGTCATTCGAACAGGGGCGGCCTAGGAATACAACATATTTAAAACGATACCCTGCGATTGATGAGACTCCCGAAGAGTTATTGCGCTTTGGTAATGCATTTCTACGACAAGTATCAAGAAAAACACCAGAAAAAAAATTAATGCCCGTGCCCGTCATACCAAAGTTTCACCGCATTTTCACTCAAGATTTAACCGGGAATCTAAATCCTGGTCTCCGTTTCACGAAATTCCTGTATTTTTTAAAAATGGAAACGCAACTATTGAAAAAACCGATCTATTTGGCTGGAAAGCCAACTTACCGACTCCGATTTTTAAAAACCGGCCAATTCTCACCAAACTCAGTGTTTCTTGCACAGAATTCAACGCCCAGTCGGGCTATGTATGGCGCTTGTCGAAATTCCGAATCGTTAATGGATTATACCCAACTGTTTCTTTGAATTCGTTCCATCTTTCAATAGTCGGTTTCGGTGACATGCCCACCACTATTATTTTTTTTTTTTTTTTTTGCCTAGAAACTTACCAAGTGACCCATTTCATTTAAGAATTTGACTGGGAATCTAAATCACAATTCTCAGAACACCACAAAATTCGTGTAACCTTTTAAAAATGAAACGCAACTAGCGAAAAAACCGACCTATTTGGCTGGAAAGCCAACTTACCGACCGATTTGCAAAACCGGCTGAGATACTCATAGGCTTGAGTGTTTCTTGCACGAAATCTTTTCGATCACAGCGAATATGTATGGCGCTTGTCGAAATTCGAATCGATCAATAGTTATGCCCAACTGTTTCTTTGAATTCGTTCCATCTTTTCAATAGTCAGTTTCAGTGACATGCCCACCACTATTTTACCCTAGGAAAGCTTGCAAAGTGTCCCATTTTCTCAAAATTTAACCGGAATCTAAATCTGGTCTCCGTTTCACGAAAATTCCTCGCTGGCTTTTTTTTAAAATAAAACAGCTTCTTGAGAAAAACCTCACTATTTGCTGGAAAGCCTAACTTTACCGATTTTAAAAAACCGGCCAATTTTCACCAAACTTAATTTTTGTGCACAGAATTCAACGCTGTCACGAAGATATGTATGACGCTTGTCAAAATTCAGATCGATTAAAAGTTATGCTAAGCCCCTGTTTCTTTGAATTCGTTCCTCTTTCAATGAGTCAGTTTTCAGTGACATGCCACCTACTATTTTTGCCTGAGAGGAAAGCACCAAAGAGTGTCCCATTTTTCTCTAAAATTCAGCAGGAAACTGAATCTGGTCTCCGTTTTGCGAATTTCCACTGTAACTTTTAAAAAGAATGAAACACCTTCTTGAAAAACCGACCTATTTGGCTGAAAGCCAACTTACCGGCTCGATTTTTAAAAATGACGAATTCTCGCACCAGGCTTAATTGTTTCTTGCACAGAATTCAACGCTGATCACGAATATGTATGGCGCTTGTCAGAATTCAGGAAACGATCAAAAATTATGCCCAACTGTTTCTTTGAAATTCGTTCCCTCTTTTCAATAGTCCAGTTTCAGTGGTATGCCCACACTATTTTTTTTTTTTTACCCTAAAAGGAAACTTACCAAAGTGACCCATTTCATTTTAAATTTGACCAGGAATCACAAATCTGGTGCTCGTTTTCTGAAATTCGATGGCAGCTTAACACTTTAAAAAATGAAACACCTTCTTGAAAAACCGACCCCTATATTTGTGGCTGGAAGCCAACTTGCACCGACCTATTCAAAAACAAGCCAATTCTCTTTAAAAAACTTAGTTTTCTTGCACAGAATTCAGCACTTGATCACCAGATAATAATATGACGCTTGTCCAAAATTCCGAATCGATCCAATATGGTTATGCTTAACTGTTTCTTTGAATTCGTTTCCTCTTTCAATAGTCTGTTTCAGTGACATACCCACCACTTTTTTTTTTTTTTACCCTAGAAATTTACCAAAAGGTCCATTTTTCTCAAATTTGATTTAACCAGGAATCTAAAATCTGAATCTCCCGTTTAACAGAGAATTCTGTAACTTCTTTTTTAAAATGAAAACTTCTTGAAAAACCGATCTATTTGGCTGGAAAGCCAACTTACCGACTGAACAAAACCGGCCAATTATCTCCAAACTTAGTTTTCTTGACCAGAATTCAACGCTGATCACGAATATGTATGGCGCTTGTCAGATTCCAGATCGATCATAGAAGTTATACCTAACTTCAACACCGAGATTCGACCAATCTTTCAATAGTACTGTTTCAGTCGCATGCCACCGCTGTTATTTTTTTGCCTAGAGCTTTACCAAGTGACCCATTTTGATACTCCAAAATTTGACCGGTCTCAATCACGGTCTCCGTTTTGTGAAATTCAGGTAACTTTTTTAAAATAAGGAAACCTCTTCAACCCGAAAAATCAAACGATTTGGCTGGAAAGGCCAACTTACCGACCGATTTTAAAAAACCGGCCAATTCTCACCCAAGACTTCGTGTTTTATTTTGCACGAAGAATCAACTGATCACGAATATGTATGGCGCTTGTCGAAATTCGAATCGATCAATAGTTATGCCCAACTGTTTCTTGAGATTCGTTTCACACACCTCTTTCAATAGTTTCGTGACATACCCACCACTATTTTTACCCTAGAAACTTACCAAAAGTGTCCCATTTCTCAAAATTTAACCAGGAAACTGAATCTGGTCTCCGTTTTACGAATTTCCTGTAACTTTTTTAAAATAGAAACGCAGCCTAACCCGAAAAACCGACCCTGTGTGGCTGGAAAGCCAACTTTTCCGACTCGATTTTAAAAAACAAAGCAAATTCTCGCAAACAGTTTTCTTGCACAAGAATTAGCGCTGATCACGAATATGTATGGCGCTTGTCCGAAATTCCGATTGATCAAAGTTATATCCAATATTTCTTTGAGATTCGTCCCATTTTCAATAGTCAGTTTCAGTGACACCACCACTATTTTTTTTTTACCTAGAAACTGCCTAGAAGTGACCCATTTCACTCAAAATTTGACCAGGAATCTAAATCTAGTCTCCGTTTTACCACTGAAACTAGTGTAACTGTTTTTCTAAAAATGGAAACACCTTAAAATTCGACTTATTTGGCATGAAAGTTAACTTACCGACCGATTTTAAAGCCAGGTGTCGTTACATTCGAACGGAGGCGGCCCCCAAACTAACATATTTAAAACATTGCCTGCGATTGATAGAACTCGAGTTATTGCGCTTTGGTAATGCGACACCGACAAGTATCAGAAAAACACCAGAAAAAAACTGAGTACGCGGTATTAACAGCGCAGGCGATCATAACTTTCCAAAAGGGGCTTGAATTGCGTACCATTTTATCTTTGCGTTAGTTTGGAGTCATTTTTTGTCTTCTTTAAATTCCCTGCCAAACTTAGTTTTTGCACAAAATTCAGCTTTGTTATGTGAATATGTGTAGCGCTTGTTGAGAACTCCATTTGGATTCAAAGTTATGCCTAACTATTTCTTTGAAATTCTTCAATCTTTCAATAGTCTGTTTTGTTGACATACTACCACACAATTTTTTAACCCTCACCAAACTTACAAAAAGTGTCCCATTTTCTCAAAATTTAACCAGGAATCAAATCTGGTCTCGTTTCGCAGAAGAATTCCTGTATTTTTAAATAAACACAGCTTCTTGGAAAAACCGATCCTATTTGGCTGGAAAATAACTACCGGCTCCGATTTGAAACCGGCCAATTCTCGCAAACTTAGTGTTTCTTGCACCAGAATTCAACGCTGATCACGAATATGCGCGAAAACAGCTGTCCGGGAATTCGAAACGATCCGAAATTAGTAACCCCAACTGTTTCTTTGGGGAATTCGTTCCTCTTTCAATGAGTCCGGTTCCGGTGATATACCCCACCACTATTTTTACCCTAGAAACTTACCAAGAGTGACCCGCATTTTAAATTTTAAAATTTGACCAGAGATCTAAATCTGGTCTCCGTTTCCCAAGGAATTCGTGTAACCTTTTTTAAAAAGATAAACACCACAACTATTGCAGAAAACGAGCCCCTGGCCCACGGCTGGAAAACCGGCACTTACCGACCGATTCTAAAACCGAGGCTAATTCTCACCAAGCAGTTTTTCTTGCACAGAGATTCAACGCTGATCACGAATATGTGTAATGGCGCTTTGTCAATTCCAAGATCTGATCGAAGTTATGCGCCCAACTGTTTCTGTAAAATTCGTTCCCTCTTTCAATGAGTCAGTTTCAGTGACATGCCCACCATAATTTTTTTTTTACCTAGAAATTTACCAAAAGGTCGCATTTTTCTCAATTTAACCAGGAATCTAAATCCTGAGTCTCCGTTTCCACTGATTCACTTGTAACTTTTTAAAGCAAAACACTTCTTGAAAAAACCGACCTATTTGGCTGGAAAGCTAACTTACTGAACGATTTTAAAAAACCAGCCAATTCTCACCAAACTTAGTTTTACATTGCACCAAGAATTCGGCCTTTGATCACGAATATGTATGACGCTTGTCAAAATTCGAATCGATCAATAGTTATGCCCAACTGTTTCTTTAGATTCGTTCCCACTCTTTCAATAGTCGGTTTTTCAGTGACGCCCTTACACCACCACTATTTTACCTAGAAACTTACAAAAGTGTCCCATTTTCTCAGGCTAACCAGGAATCTAAATCTGGTCTCTACGTTTCGCCCAAGAGAATTCCTGTAACTTTTTTTAAAAAATGAAACATCTTAGCCCAGAAAAAAATCACCGACCTATTGAGCTGGAAGCCAACTTACTTGCCAATAATTTTAAAACCGGCCAATTCTCGCAAAACAGTTTTTCTTGCTGGAGATTCAACGCTGATCACGAATATGTATGGCGCTGTCAAAATTCCGAATCGATCAAAGTTATGCCCAACTGTTTCTCTGAAAATTCGTTTCCCTCTTTCTATTAGTCTGTTTCGGTGAAACATGCCTGCACTATTTTTTTTACCTAGAAACTTACCAAAATTTATTGCATTTGTCTCAGGGAATTTGACCAGGAGTCTCAATCTGGTCCTCCGTTCTGAATTTCCACAACAACTTTTAAAAATTAAAACTGCCTTCTTGAAAAAACCGATCCTATTTGGCTGGAAATAACTTACCCTTTCGACGTTTAAAAAACCGTGAGATTCTCTCAAACTTAGTTTTCTTGACCAGAAGATTCAACGCGGATCACGAATACATATTATGGCATCCGGGAATTCCGAATCATCTTAATTGTACCTAACTGTTTCTTTGAGATTCGTCCCAGTCTTTTGCAATAGTCTGTTTCAAACGACTGCCCTTACACCACACTATTTTTTAACCACTCTAAACTTCAAGTGTCCATTTTTCTCAAAGGTTAACAGGAATCTAAATCTGGTCTCCGTTTCACAGAAATCCCGCAATACATTTTTTTTAAAAATGACACCTTCTTGAAAAACCGATGTATTTGGCTTGGAGAAACCCAGCTTACCGACTCGATTTTTAAAAAACCGGCCAATTCTCTTAAACTTGAGTGTTTCTTTTGAAAATCAGCCCTTCGGTCACGAATATGTATGGCGCTTATTAAAAGTTCGATCGATCAAAGAAGTTACATGAAAGCTGTTTCTTTAAATTCGTTTCCACTCTTTCATGTCAATCAGTTAGTGACATATCCCACCACTATTTTTTTACCCTAAAGACTTTTCATTTTAAAAACTCAAAATTTGACCAGGGTGTCAATCTGGTCTCAAATTTCGAATTAATTCTTTTTTTAAAATGAAAACCTCTTCTTGAGAAAAAATCAAACAGTTTGGCTGGAAAGTAACTATAACCGATTTTTAAAACCAATACAATTCTCACCAAGGCGCCGGTGTTTCTTGCGCAGAGTAATCAACGCTGATCCACGAATATGTGTAGCTTGCGTCGAATTCCGAATCGATCAATAATAGTTACCCAACTTCGTAACAACAGATTCGTTCACACTCTTTCAATAGTCAGTTTTCAGTGGCAACTGCCCACCACTATTTTTATAGGAAGCTTACCAAAGGTGTCCCATTTTTTCTCAAGATTTAACCGAGGAAGGCTGAGTCTGGTCTCCGTTTTACAATTTCCTGTAACTTTTTTAAAATAGAAACACCTTCTTGAAAAAGCAAACCTGTTACAGTTGGAAGAGGCCAAACTTTCGACCGATTTTTAAAAAACCGGTAAATTCTCTACTTAGGCTTGGTGTTTTCTTGCACAGAATCCAGCAGCGATCACGAATGTATGGCGCTGTCAGAGAGTTCGAATCGATCAATAGTTATACCCAACTGTTTTCTTTAATTCGTTTTCCCACTCTTTTAATGAGTCGGTTTTCAGTGACATGCCCACCACTATTTTTACCCTAAGCACGAAACTTACAAAAGTGTCCATTTTTTCTCAAAGGTTAACCAGGAGTCTAAATCTGGTCTCCGTTTCACGAAATTCCTGTAACTTTTTTTAAAAAATGAAACAGCTTCTTGAAAAAACCTACCTATTTGCTGGAAAGCTAACTTACCGACCGATTTTAAAAAACCGGCCAATTTTCACCAAACTTAATTTTTCTTGCACAGAATTCAACGCTAATCACGAATATGTATGACGCTTGTCAAAATTCGAATCGATTAAAAGTTATGCCCAACTGTTTCTTTGAATTCGTTCCCTCTTTTAAATAGTCAGTTTCAGTGACATGCCACCACTATTTTTTGCCCTAGAGCTTGCACCAAAGTGACCCACATTTTTCTTTCAAAAAGGAATTTGAAAGCAGGAGGCAGATCTGGTCTCCGTTTTGCAATTTCCTGTAACTTTTTAAAAATGGGAAACAACTTCTTAGAAAAAACGACCTATTTGGCTTTTAAGGAAAGCCAACTTTCCCGACTCGATTTTAAAAACCGGCAGATTCTCTACCAAACTTAGTTTTTTCTTGCACAGAATTCAACGCTGATCACGAATATGTGCCATGGCAGCTTACATCGGAGATTCCCAGAATTGATCAAAAGTTACGCGTAACTGTTTCTTTGAAATTCGTCCAATCTTTCAATAGTCTGTTTCAGTGACATGCCCACCCTATTTTTTAACCCTAAACTTACCAAAGTGTCCCATTTTTCTCAAAATTTAACCAGGAATCTAAATCTGGTCTCCGTTTCACGAAATTCCTGTATTTTTTAAAAATGAAACACCTTCTTGAAAAAACCGATGTATTTGGCTGGAAAGCCAACTTACCGACCGATTTTAAAAACCGGCCAATTCTCTCCAAACTTAGTGTTTCTTTGCAGAATCAACGCTGATCGAATATATGGTGCTTGTCGAAATTCCGAATCGATCAAAAGTTATGCCCAACTGTTTCTTGAAATTCGTTCCCTCTTTCAATAGTCAGTTTCAGTGACATGTCCACCACTATTTTTTTTTTTACCCTAGAAACTTACCAAAGTGACCCATTTCCCTCAAAAATTTAACCAGGAGTCTCAATCTGGTCTCCGTTTTACGAAATTCGAGTAACTTTTTTTAAAAAATGAAACCTCTTCTTGAAAAATCCAAACGATTTGGCTGGAAAGCCAACTTACCGACCGATTTTAAAAAACCGGCCAATTCTCACCAAACTTAGTGTTTCTTGCACAGAAATCAACGCTGATCACGAATATGTATGGCGCTTGTCGAAATTCCGAATCGATCAATAGTTATGCCCAACTGTTTCTTTGAATTCGTTCCCTCTTTCAATAGTCAGTTTCAGTGACATGCCCACCACTATTTTTTACCCTAGAAACTTACCAAAGTGTCCCATTTTTCTCAAAATTTAACCAGGAATCTAAATCTGGTCTCCGTTTCACGAAATTCCTGTAACTTTTTTAAAAAATGAAACACCTTCTTGAAAAAACCGACCTATTTGGCTGGAAAGCCAACTTTCCGACCGATTTTAAAAAACCGGCAAATTCTCACCAAACTTAGTTTTTCTTGCACAGAATTCAACGCTGATCACGAATATGTATGGCGCTTGTCGAAATTCCGAATTGATCAAAAGTTATGGCCAACTGTTTCTTTGAAATTCGTCCCCTTTTTCAATAGTCAGTTTCAGTGACATGCCCACCACTATTTTTTTACCCTAGAAACTTACCAAAGTGACCCATTTCACTCAAAATTTGACCAGGAATCTAAATCTGGTCTCCGTTTCACGAAACTAGTGTAACTGTTTTCTAAAAATGAAACACCTTGAAAATTCGACTTATTTGGCATGAAAGTTAACTTACCGACCGATTTTAAAAAACCGGGTGTCATTCGAACGGGGGGGCGGCCCCCAAACCCAACATATTTAAAACATTACCCTGCGATTGATAGAACTCGAGTTATTGCACTTTGGTAATGCATTTCTACGACAAGTATCAGAAAAACACCAGAAAAAGGAAAAAAATTTAATTGCGGTATTAACCTTTTTGAGCGATCCTCTTTCAAAAGGGCTTAATTGCGACGCATTTATCTTTTGCGTTAGTTTGGGTCATTTTTTTGTCTTCTTCCAATTCCTACCAAACTTAGTTTTTTTGCACAAAATTCAACGCTGATCATGAATATGTATGGCGCTTGTTGAAACTCATTTAGTTCGTTTGCCTAA